>MU704984.1:45127-56962 GCA_026770625.1 Nicotiana glauca
GGAGTAAGGTTCTTGCTTCCATTCTGTTGCTTGGAGGAAGTAGACCTGAAGTATATTTCTTGGTATTGATATTCATTAGGAGATGGAAGAACAAGCTCAATGATTCTTTGCTAGTGTTTAATCATTTGTGCTTTGATCTTTTATATCTGAAATGTTAATACTACTAATTTTCCTTCATAATCTGTGTCAATGACTGGTGAGAAATCCCTTCCTACTCTCTCACTTTCCTTTACCATGTCTAACTTTCTCGCTATCGCACACCCAATCCTATGACTTAGTCGAGAAGCTTAACTATCTTATTGATACTAGTGGTCAAGAAGCTTAAACTATCTGAATGATACTAACGGTCTTCAGATACATGCTTCTCGAACCTTTTCTGCTCTATTTGGGAAGTTCTGGTCTTTGATAGGCTGATACCTCAGTGAGCTGTTCCACATTTTCTGAATCGGTTGATACTTTGAGATGTGACATCTGCAGTATTTCTTGCAGATTCGTGATACAAATAACGTGTTATATAATCTAAAGAGAAAAATTAGTTTTTGCTAATATGTGGCTCGTGCAAACATAAAAAGTATTAGCTTCTAAATTTTATGGGCTCTAATCAATGGCCAAATGTAGGTAAAAGGTGGATGTATCACACACGTGCAGCTTGCTGAAAAATGGCTGATGAAGTTCAGTAAGCTTTTCCAGGATCCTTATTCTTCAGATGCTTATCATCGCGCAATAAAGGAAGCCGAACAGTTTATGTGGGCTGGTCATGAAATGGATCCAGTGAGATTTCAGCCATATCATTTTCTATAACTCCTTAGTCCTAGATTTTATTCCTCTCTTCAACTAAATATCTGTCAAATGGGGTTTAGGTAAGAGAGTTGGTGAAGAAGTTGATTGAAGCTCAGAGCTGGGCTCAAAATGCTGAGGACTGTCTCTCTAAAGTAAAATCTTGGATGTCTGATCGCAGTAGTGATGTAATGAAGGTGCAGATGGAAGTTGTTAACAGTTTGCTCAGTTTAAAACCTGTACCCTGTAATGAACCTGCACATCTCAGATTGAAGGTAAAATGCATTTTGTTTCTGATTTTACCTTTTTTATTCTGCACTTTATTTTGCACTGGTTCTGACCACCTGAGTATGCTTCATGTACAGGATTTCCAGAAAGAAGCGAGCGAGCTGACTCTGGAGATTGATTCTGTTCTTTCATCATGCTCAAATATTCTTGTAAGCCAGTTCATTCACCTTGTTGATAGTTGTCTAAGTGCGTATTAGTGTGGTTTGATGTTCATGAATCTATGTTACCCCATATATTTGTCAGTTTATTTCTGCCGTATTACCGAACAGTTTGACAGGTGTTAATACTGTTCATCGAGAATGGTAGTTCATGTTAGGGTATAATTTTCCTTGTCAAAAAAAATAAAATGTTAGGGTATAATTTCAGGTTTTTGTTATGACATTTGTGGCTAATACAGTTAAGTCCCACAGTGGTTGAGGGAATGGGTTATAGTCTCCTTATATGGTCTTTGGCAATCCTCCCCTCATAAGCGCTTTTTGGGGTTAAATTAGGCCCTAGGTCCAATTCTTCACAATAGCATACCCCCCCCCCCCCCCCCCCAAAAAAAAAAACCCCAAAAAAAGGCTGTCTATTTCTGAACCTTTTATCTGCCTTTGATATCATTCATAGTCTTTACGTTCTTGGATCATCTGGAAATGTTTCTTCTTCTTTCCTTTGAGGTTAGGAAGTGTTGCTCATTCTGAAAAGGTGTTGCTTATTCTGTTCTCTTATGTTTGTTAACTATTTCCTCATTGCCTTTTCAGGTATCTGATTTGGAGGCCTTGTACTCCAAGACTGTAGATTGCCCCATCTACATTGAAAAAAGTGAAGAATTGTTGAACAAGTTGTCGTCAGTTAAGGTATACCTTATTATTTTGTAAGTTTTCTGTCTTATACACTGTTTAGGAAAGGTTACCAGGCTGACATTGCCACTCTTTATGTTTTAGTAACAAGTGGTACATTATAATGTCTCGTTGTGTTCTCCTTGAGAGAAAACATTGAGTCAAACTAAAGGAAGTGAAGATTAGGAGAAGAGAATAGAAGAAACAACCTTTTTTCTCAACAAAATCTTTTAGGTTCAGAACCAATAATATATAAAAAAGAATACAAAACTCCTGAAGTTTGTTTCTTATCCCCAAAAATTCCTGTTTGCTTTTGTTGGGGCATGTTCCAATATCATGAAATTTCTGAAGCCTACTCATTGTAGATGCGATTGACTGTAGAGAAGAGGATTAGCAAATTTATGATCGTCCGTTGTGTTCAACTGGTCTATAGTTACTTTTCCTCAGATTCCTGCCCACTTATGATTTCCTCTTTTTCTGACTTATTGTCTTTGTTGTTCTCTGTGATAATATTGGAAACTGTTTACCGCTGGAGAAATTGTAAGATCTCATGACGTGAAAAAAATGATAAATGCTTGTCAGCGAATATTGGAAACTGCTTACCGCTTCAATATTAAAAAATGTAATGAGTGATGCTTTATAATCTTACATATTGAGCTTCTTCAGGCTTGGGCTGAAAGAGTAAGGAAATGCTTGTCTGAGACTTCTGCAAGAGTTGAGGCAGATATTGTCTACAAATTAGAGAAGGAGGTGATCTAGTTATCTTTGCTTTCTGTGATGCTGTCATTTTTCGGGATTATTTGTTTTGTGATTTTTCTATTACTTCTTTTTTCATTTTCAGAGTTTAAGCCTTCAAGTACAACTTCCTGAAGGTGAAATGCTCGTAGAGTTAATTAGACAAGTTGAATGTTGTCAATCTCAGTGCCGTGAGATGTTGGAAGGTTCTCTCAGTCTCAAGGTTGTTCCTACCTTATCATATTTTCGTGAAAAGCGTTGATGGAAATAGAACTTCGCGTAAATGCCACATTTTATGTTGTACAGGAACTTGAATTGCTTCTCAACAGATGGGATGGTTTGGCGGTTAATATTACAGAGCTTGAACTTCTAAGACAATATCATAAAGATGCTGTGTCTTGGATAGCGCGTGCTAATCGTGCTCTATTGGGCATCAGCGAAAGGGAGGATCAAGAAACTGTATTTGACGAGTTAACTTGCCTTCTAAAGGATGCGTCGTTGCTTAGAGTTAAAGGTTTGGAGACCTCATTTAATCTTTTGTTTACTAGTAGTGGTGTAATGCAAATAGCTATAATATTTTTCACACTTCTGACATAGTGGAGGAGCTGCCTTGTTTGGATGTTGAGCTAAAGAAGGCTGGTTGTAGGGTAAAAGCTCTGAAGGTAACTAGTGGTCATTCTTCTCCTATCACTTTCTGCCGATCGTTAAGTTACATTTTCAACGTTCTTATCATGTGTTATCTGTCTTTTTCATTTTTCTTTCTTGTCTATCTGATTCTTTTTATGGTTCATGACTGCTTTGACATCTTATCACTTACGCTGTCTAAAGTAATTCATTCTTCATGGCAATATTTCGGTACTCGTAAATCTTTAGTTCACTCCTCTATCTGAATTTTCTGAAATTCTTTCCTACAGGCACTTCGTTGCAAAATGTCCATGGATTATATTGAGCAGCTGTTGATGGAGGCTAGCATGTATTATTACAATTTTCGCTTTACTAATAATGATTATCTTGAAAAACCTATTGATCATCCCATCTGACATGTGAATATATCTCCAGATTGCAGATTGAGAAAGAGAAGTTGTTTGCTGATGTTTCTGAGGTAAAAGCGAATGCTGTAGCTTGGGAGGAAAGTGCCAGGCGCGTCCTTGTAAGCAAGGAACAAATATCTGAATTTGAGGATGTTATAAGGTGTTGCCTCTTTCCCTGATTTAGTTATTGCTTCATATTCTTGCTTCTGTGTTTGTGTATTTATTCTTCTTCCTGAGTATTATTTGAATTTTGCAAAATATTTAGGGCTTCCGAGGAGATATTTGTGATTCTTCCTTCTCTTGATGAAGTCAAGGATGCGGTATCAATTGCGAAGTCTTGGTTATCTAGGTCACAGCCCTTTTTGTCACGTGACTCCATGGCATTTGGTTCAAGTCCTCTTGAAGTAGAGATTTTGAAGGTTAATCATTTGCAAACTCTGCACTTTCGAAATATAACGAAGCTCTTACATCCTTTGTTGTAATTTTTGCAGGAATTGGTATCAGACTCTAAGCTTTTGAAGCTATCTTTGAGAGAACAACTGATGATTCAAACATTGCTTGATACTTGCACCAGGTGGGAACAGGATGCCTGCTCTGTGTTGTATGATACAGAGTGTCTGTTGAATGTCGAAAATATAGGTGATGAAATATTGACCAGACATGGAAAAATTGAAAAGCAAATACAAGCCATAGACTCGGTTGTAGAAGCAGGTCAAGGTCTTGGTTTCAAGTTTGATTTGGTTCCTAAACTTCAAGATGCTTGTTATACACTTCGTTGGTGCTTTAAGGCTCTATCTTTTGCTACTGCAATTCCAACACTTGAGGTAATAAATTGTCACATGTCCGTCTTCTTTTCTACCTAAAGAGAGATACGGTATTGATATCTTGTTTCCGCTTCTTCTCAATATGGCTGTGAATTAGTGCACTCCTTGTTATTTGGGTAAATAGATGTTAGGTTAACCGTTTGCTTTGGCTTCTTTTGGTAGCCATTGTAAATTATTGTTTCTGGTCCTGTTTCCTGCCTCTGGTGTTGTCTGCATTTGAGGATCAGAAGCTCTAATATATTTTAGTCTGTCGTCAACAGTGAGAATTTGATTATTGATGGTTATTCAGTTGGAGCAAATTCTCTTATAGCCATTTTGCAGAGGTACATGGTATATCTATTCGCTTCATTTGGAACTACAGGTGGTAGTATAGTTGCAGCACCAGGTTCTCCTCTTCTTTTTTGTATAATGGCAAAATGTAAACAGAATATGGTGTTGCTGACCTGAAGATGGTCACTTAATAAAGTGACTCCTTGTTCGAGGATATCAGTAGTGTGACTGAGCATGACATCCTACACCCTTCTTCCTCCCTGTCTTCTTCATATGTTAGCCAACTACTGTGTTGTTAGGACCTTAGCACTGTTCTTTTCTTCTTTTTTTGGGTTATCAGCTGGTTTCCTTCTTTAACCCCCAATTTGGCATATCGGTTTTTTTTTTCCTTTGCGATTGCATAGAAATTTTGGTTTTGTGTGTCCACATGTAAGCCTTTTAATTCTATTGTTTGTCTTACCTCCCTGTGTAGTGGCTTTGTTGCTTTTATTGTGCTACATGGATTGAGACCTTTTTTTGCGGCTTGTCTGTACCTCCCAGAATGATGGTTGCATGCTCTTAGGTCTATTTGTTAATATTGCTGTAGGAAGTCAAGACAAATGTGGAAATTGCAAGCCACCTTCCTATGGTGTATACCACTTGCAGTTTGTGTAGTGCCTTAATTGATTGGGTAAATTGGCTTAAGAGAGCTTTGGAAGTCTCCATCCAATCTACTCGTAGAAGATCCAATTTAGGTGATGCTGAAGAAGTTCTCATGCAGTACCAGGTAATTTTTCATCCATCTTCTATAGCCTTTGTTGGGGTAGGTATTTTGATGTTTCTATTATCTGAACTTCTCCTAGTTGCATCGTTACGTGTGTGAATTTTATACTGTGTGTTTGCTCCTTCAAGCTGCAGAACATTCATGTCTCATCTCCGGTAATGATCAGTCAGCTTGAGACGGCTATCGAGAAACACATGTAAGTTCCGCACTTGATGCAGAATTTCCTTTTACGCGTGTATGTGGCGTCTATCCACTTGTCGTCACATTTGCATGATGTCCAATAATAGCTCCTTCAGCAATAAGTTATTATTTAGAAGTGTGGAATTCTAGAGACCTAACTTGCTATTTTGAGATCATCTCAATATGATAGGTCAAATATCTTATATTCTTTATGTTTATTCAGTTTCTTTTCTTGGTTTCCTCTGGTGAGTGCATGTAAATATAAAGGTAGCTTTTGTGAACCTATCACTCTCTTTGAAAGACTGTAGCTTATCCCATACTAATCTCTACATTCTTCCCACATTTTTCACTATTTCTCCTGAAGTTACTGTTGTTATTTTTGATTTAATAATTATAATGACAATAGTTATTACAATTGTCCTGTCTCTACTGAAAGGTCATTCTGTTGGTACAATTTGGCATGATTCCACTGCACTCTTATCCCTATACAAACCATTTTGTCCCCTGCCTTAAAAGCAACTATAGAAAGAAGTCAAGTAATAGAAAGCAATGACGAGGGATTGAAAGGATAACTGGGAAGATAATCGTGAAGGAACTTGCAAAGTAATAAGGGGAAAGGAATATAGCAGATGAAATTATGTCTGGTAGGAGTTATTTGACATGCACACATCTGAAAACTTTCTGGCCATATTGCCATATCTATTTTCTATTTTTTTTTTTTGCTTTTCTGCAATTTTTTATTAGTTTGTATCACTTACAATTTAATTTTGGCAGGTCATGGCTGGATCACGTGCATTTATTTTTCGCCCTCAACTTTAGGGATCGATCGTGGGATCTATTGCTGCAGCTTAAGGTAATATATTTGGTTTGCTGTGTTTTCTTTTCCTTCCTACAAGTTGTAGCTTTTATTTCTTTGGGAAGTTTGTTATTTGGGTAGTTTTGTTGCATTGCATTTCAATTTTGAGTTTTTATTATACTAGAAGATGGAAAATTAGTTTAATGTTGCATCTTTCGAGAATTTCATCACTGATCTCTTTGGAACTTCTTATAAAGAGTTAACTTTGTCAATTGAAATTTCTCCCCACTAAAAGAGAGCAGGAAAGGCACTGTTCTACAAATGGAGGGCTAACCTCTGTGATTCTTCTTACTATATTTTCCTCTTTTCTAATTAATCCTTCTTTTTTGATAAGTAAAAGGTTTTATAGTCCTTTTTTCTCAGGTGGCTCATATTGTAATAGCAGTCTAAACCCTCCTTCTCTTTCCCTCAAAACCCGTTTGAACTGGAGTCATTGTTTTGTCATTTCTGATTCAAATTCGTGCTGTCAATTAACCTTATGAGATTGATTCGGCAGGACAGTTTGTCTGGAAAATTTCATCCTACTACGATTTCTGGAAACTGAGGAAGTGCAAAGAAACACAGAAAAGCACTAGTTGAGAAACTTTATGAAATATGATAATGAGAAAGTTCTCGGGGATGTGACTCGGTGATTATCTTCTGGCTTATTGTCCACATTTGGGAATTATCATGGAAATGGTCCGAAAGTTACTCTTTACCTCACTAGCTAATTAATATAGGGTCAAATGCATGGTTTTATACTTTGAAGCTTTAGCGCACATTTTCTCATGCCATGTAGTGGTATTTACATGTGATATTCAATGAGTTCCACGGTTACTTACTGTCTAGTAATTTGAACACTTTCAGGAACAAGGGAGTAATGATGCCTTCAGTTGCACAGAACTAGATATGGTTTTCTCTGAGGTTCACAGGATAGAGGAGTGGAAGTGCCGTTGTATGGGAGTCTTACAGCCTTCAGTTGGAGACTCTGACTTGCTTAGTGCGCTTCTACAGACTGAAAACTCACTTGAGAGATCAATCAGTATTTGTGAGAAATCTAATCACTCCAATGCAAGGGCTTTATGTATATGCTGCTCACTTGATGGTGCGGACCAGAAGCTTTTAACGTGTTCTACTTGCAAGGACTGCTTCCACTTGCAGTGCATTGGATTGTCAACCGGGGGTGCCAACGATTCAGAAGTTTTTGTTTGCCCTTATTGTCAATTTATGAACAGTGGAAAAATATCAAGAAATGGAAGTGATCCTCTGAATATTGGACGGAAGAATCTCAAGTTGCACAAGCTCGTTGAGCTCTTATCAGATGCTGAAGATCTATGTTTATGGATTCGGGAAAGAGATGTACTTCATCAAATTGCTCAGAAAGCTCTTGATTTCAAAGCTCGGATAGAAGAGATTGTCGAGTTTGTTTTAGCTTATCCAGATAAAGACCTTAGCATAATTGCTAAAGAGTTCTGTGTTGCTTTGAAGGCTGTACATATTGTTGGTGCATATGATTGTGAGGCAAACAGCAAACTTGAGTTGGCATTAGCAAGAACTTCTTGGAAAATCAGAGCTCAGAGATTATTAGACGGTTCTCAAAAACCCTCGATTCAAGTGCTTCAACGGCATTTAAAAGAGGGACTAGCTGTTGGCGTTCCTTCCGAAGATTATTTTAGACAGAGGCTAGCAGAAGCGAAGCACATAGGTTTGCAGTGGGCTGATATGGCAAAGAAGGTTTCAACAGATGGGGGCGCTCTTGGATTGGAAAAGGTCTTTGAGCTGATTACCGAGGGTGAAAATTTAGCTGTATCGTGTGAAAAGGAGCTTAAGTTGCTAAGGGATCGAAGTATGCTTTATTGCATTTGTCGAAGACCTTATGATCAGAGACCGATGATCGCTTGTGATAAATGCGATGAATGGTATCATTTTGATTGTATCAAGTTATCCTCACTGCCGAAGATCTACATCTGCCCTGCATGTTGCATGGAAGGAGAGGATTTTGCATCAATATCAACAAGCGGCGAAGAGAAGGTTGTTGGTGGCAAACACGAGGTACCTCAAACGCCTTCTCCGCGACACAGAGAAGGAAGAAGGAAATCAAGAAAACACAAATGGGAGAGAGTGGTAGCTGTGGATATATCAAGAAATTATAACATTGAACACTTGTTTTGGGAAAATAGGAAACCTTACAGACGAGTAGCTCGTAGGCGACAACATTATGATAGCTTGTCTCCCTTCATTTTTGTACAAAATACTTGATTATGTGTAGCTACTCTTTTCCCTCTATTTTATTTATTCAATTGATTCTCAATTTTTGAGCTTTTCTCCTCACTTAAATACTTATCAGCTTTGTTGCTCGCACTCTTTGAAAATATTGTTGGGTGCGTGCTGGATTTTCCCAAAAATAATATTATTTTGGAGGATCCACAACATTGGAGAGTCCGTGCAACACTATGTTTACATCAAATCATACTAAAGGTTAAGTATAAAGGTGAAAATGTGTATTTTACTACTATGGTTTAGCGATAAAAGTGTGAAAATACGTGTCACGTATTCATTGCAGAGGCGGATCTAGAAATTTGGGACGATGGGTGCACCATTATTTTCAAGATTAACATTTAGTTTGATAATATAAAATTTTACAATCACAACAACTTACCGAGCAAAAAAATAATTAGTTTCATTATCACAAAAACAAATATTACAATTTACAATTGTGCTCGACGAGTTTTCATACTTTGAAAACGATCAATAATAGCATCATTACTTACAGTTGCAAATACCTTACGCTTTATATTGCAAGCTAAACAACCATTCAAAAACTCTTCACTAATGCTATTACGTAGATCACTTTTTATGAGCTTCATTGAGGAGAATGCCCTTTCCACACTTATCAAAGTCAACTTCACAAGTAAATAAATATGACACCAATTTTGATCCAATTTAGTCTCTGCCATCACTATAGCAAGATCCTTCATTCCCTTCAAGTTGATAAATTTGCTATGAGGCATTCGAGCATAGACAATGAAACTATCAAGCTGAAAGCTGAGATCACGAAGCTTGTTGTCATCAAACTCACTTGGATAATACTCGGCCAACTTCATTATTCTTTGTCAAAATTAGTAAATGAATCAATCGAATTCAAACAAGCCATATGTTACGTCCCGCAGTATTACGTCGATGTTATGCTCTACAGTAATGTATTATGACGATGTTTCGCAATATTACGTTACGACAGTATTGCACCTAGCAGTATTACATTACGGTGATGTCACACTTTGCAGTATTAAGTTACGACGATGTTGCACCCTGAAGTATTGTACGTTAAATTGTCGTAAGGTAATTGACATTAGTCTAAGTAAAAGATTATTCAGAGGTTATAAGGATTATGTTATTTCACAAGCGATTAGTACATTCATGAAGGTAAAAGGGGGAGCAAGTCAAAGAAAATGAATTTTTGTCCAAGTTTGGCATATTGGGATAAATATGGCCCGAGCTAAAATACGCGGTATTTATGGACTAGTGACATGCAAGGTACTACATGCCCATGCTAGTAAGGTGTATAAGGAATGTGAAAAGTGAGTAATATTTTAAGTAAGTGAAAATAATTCTCAATTTTGCGGATTATTAATTAATTGTCGAGTAACAGGATATTACCGAGTTAAATAATAAGTGGGTAAAGATTAATAATCCTCACCACCCTTCCACGTGGCATAAAGCCACAATAGCAAGGAAATGACTCTCGGTCACTTTTGCCAAATGGCTACTAACCAACATATGACTTAAATTTAGTCTTATCAAAAGGAGACGTGAGCATTTATCCAGGAAATTGGGTAATCAATTCTTTAAGACCAAACTACATTCTGTTTTGGTTTGAGACCAAAAACGTTAAGAATCATTTTGATTAAGTCATTTTGACCACATTCTGTTTCAGTTTGAGCAGAATCATTTTTCGTCCAAATTTCAATCCAGTATGAATCAAAGATTAGTCAAAATTCCACGAAATTCCTTTCAATCTCAAGGAACCAAAAAAAGACGTATTCCTTCCAACATTTCAAGTTAACCAAAATGCTACTCCTCTCAAAAATTTCAAGGAAACCAAAACGTTATTCCACTCCAAAATTTTTAGGAACCAGAAGCAATTTCATCCATAAATTTCTAAGAAGTAGGGGTAAATTTTGTTCAATCGACGAAGGTTTTCCAACAGAATATTATGCAGAGTTTTACCTACTTCAGGTATGTTAAGGCACTTCCTTCTTTCTTTTGGCATGATCTAATGTGAAATGAATACGCTATTTCATAATGAATCTACTCCTAACAATTAATGTTGGCCATGTTGTTCTTTCCGTACAAATTTATTCTAAGAAAGTATGTATGATCCTTGAGTCATAGTGAAGTTCATATTGATGGCATGATGTCCATAATGTTAATCGAAGGTGCAAAGACCTTACGTCACTCTGAAAGGTTTAGAACGTGGTTTCATAAGTCGAGCATGCATTATATATATGTATATATTTTACTCTACCGAGCCGCGCTATAGTCGGCCGGGTACAATACCTATTGTGCAACCACTGATCAGTTGGGTTTACCGAGCTCCACGTGGCCGGGTACGATTCTACCGAGCCTTATGATGGCCGGGTACGTTTTTACCGAGTCCTTTTTGAGGCCGGGTACGATATGATGATGATGCCCACAGAGGCGAATGTTTTTAAAACCTTGTGTATATGTATGTATTATGCATTTCATGTCAGTAGTCCTCAGAGGCACTCAGATGTTACAGGTTGTAGCTCCCCTATCTGTCTTTACATTACTGTTTTTATTTATGCTTTCCTGCCTTACATACTCAGTACTTTATTCGTACTGACGTTCCTTTTGCCTGGGGACGCTGCGTTTCATGTCCGCAGGTCCCGATAGACAGGTCGAGAGCCCTCCAAGTAGGCTATCAGCTCAGCGGAAGATATTGGTGCGCTCCATTTGCTTCGGAGTTGCTCGTTTGGTTAGTATGATTTAGACGTGTATTGTTTGGTATGGCGGGACTCTGTCCCAACCTTTATAATATTTATGTACTCTTAGAGGCTTGTAGACATATGTCGTGTACGTGAGAGATTGTACGGCCTTGTCGGCCTATGTTTTGAGTTTATAAATGATCATGTTGGCCTATTAGGCCCATCTGTCACATGTATATGATGATGTAATAAGAAAGATACGTTACGTAGGTACTCGGTTGAGTGAGGTACCGGGTGCCCGTCGCGGCCCATCGGTTTGGGTCGTGACACCATACCAAGGAGTAAGTCACTAGACTACATCAAAA
>MU704984.1:59682-76447 GCA_026770625.1 Nicotiana glauca
TTCTTCTATAAATAGAAGAGTTTTCAGTTCATTATGTACATCAGTTTGAATTCGAATAATATATCAGTCTCTCTCTATACTTGTCTTTACATTACAGTATTTATTTTATAACATATCCTTTATTTTCTGTTTCGTAAAAACAAATTCTTTATCTTAATTTCTCTGCACTATTAAGTGAAATAAAAAGAAAATAGAGACAGAACCAAGAAATGGTTCGTAAACATTGTACACCAGACAAAATTAATGACTCTAATATCCTTCTGCATTTTCTTATTTTAAAACATCTGCAATTGTATATTTTTTAATTTATTCATTAAGCTTATATCTAACTTTGAAATACTTGTTAAAAAACAAATATCACTATAATGTACCATAATTAATTCAACTATGCGGGACACTTCGGATCCGTTTGTCTATAGATTTTTTTTCCTTTTTTTGGAATTTCTTTCTCAAAAACGTGTTTGTCCATGAAAATTTGTATGTTTTTGAAGATTGTTTGAAAATGACTTTTCCAAAAACCAAATAGTGGACCACTTTTTCAAAAATTTTCGGGGAAATATTTTTTCCCCACTCAGAAAACTGCAATATTTTTTCAAGTGAAATGCATGTTCAAACATAATTTCAAATATCATTTTTGAACTTAACTCCAGATAATACTTGTTTTCAAAAATCTCAATTTTTATGCCCAAATACTTACTTCAAAATAGGAATATCTTACACTAAATCAAATAAATTGCATAAAATATTTTCTTTATCTATAGGCTTTTTTAGTACCTAAAATTTGTCATGCCACCTTGTTTTTCCTTTTCATTTCTGTTATCCTTTTCTTCTTTGTACTTCCCATGCATGAAAAGGATGCTAAACTGCTAATAAAAAGCTCCAAAGTCATAAGATATATATCTGAGGAATTGTACATAAAACACAAATTGTGTGCCAACATTTCTTGATTCTCATAAAACTTTTGAGTAAAATCTTGCCTTAATTGGCAAAAAATAAAGCTTTTCTCCAGTTATCACCTTACAGCTTTGAAATTTTCTCACAGAGTTCATTGACTGCTTTCTTGTTTCTGATTTCTATTGCAGGTTTAAGCCACATTATTTGATATCAGACTGTAAACTCCATTGGAATCCAGTCTGATTCAAGAATATGGTAGCAACAAGGTCAAGTTTATAATGTTTGCTCTGTTCTAAATGAAAAAAAAAGGACCTGATCAAGTCTGCTTTGCTAGGTTTGTTTTAGCTCTAATTACGTTGAAGATTTCTTGTAATGGTCAACCAGTGGTTAGACCAGAGGCAAATTCAGTTCATTATCTCCTAGTTGGTACTTGATATCCAAATTCTAGTTAACTGATTAAGTTTATATTGTAAAATACTTGATCAAGAAATTAATATAACAAAGAAAAGGACCAACAGCTCGGTGCACAAGGTATCCCGTGTTCACGTAGGTTCCCAGAAAGGGCCGTACCCCAAAGGGTGTGATGTGGACGGCCTAAACAAATGTAAGTATTAGTGGCTGCTTCGACGGCTCAAATCCATGACCCTTACATCTTACTTATAGGTGTTATTTTGTTAGTTTCTTCAAAAGATGGATGTACAACTACATTCTAATTGTCCTAAGCATCAAAACAATGAATTTGTGAATGAAAGAATGTCCTTCTCACACTTTTAGTTACTCCCTGCTGCTCCATATTTCTTGTATTTGTGTACTACCAAATTGATCAATTGAAACAAATTGTTGTCATTATCTTCACCTTTTCTGTCTTAAAGCTTCAACCTTTTCACCATTTTGCAGTCCAAAAACCATTTTCAATCATTCTTATTTTGTCTTCACTTACCAACGTTCCCTCCACAAAGAAACATTTTTAAGCCATATTTAAATCTAGGGAGGCAATTCCTTTCATAACTCAAGCAGTTTTTCACCTTTGTCAAAATATAAATTAAATTATTGGTAGCATTTCTGAAAGAATAGTAAGTAGTACAATAAGGTACAAAAAGAGAGCTAGCATATCCTTGATTCTCAGAAAATATGACTGTAGAATCTTTCCTCAATTGGCAAAAATAACCTTTTCTTTCTCCAGCTGTCCATCAGCCTTGTTTCAGTCATCACACATATAGTAGAAACCAGAACATAATTGAAGTTTTTGAAATTTACTCTCTTACTCTTCACACATAGTAGAATTTAGAAGAAATAGAAAGAGGTTTGAAGAAAAAGGTGAAAACAATATGGTATCTACAAGGTTAAGCTTGGCCAGAAGAAGTTCTCTTCAACTACAACCAGCAGCTACCTCATCATCTCCAACACTGCAAGAATGTTGTTACAAGAAAAAAAGGAATTCCAAGAAAGTCTTTGGGCTTTCCAGTAAGTTTTCTTTATGTACTTTCATGTTTTTCAGTTTTCTTGAAGAGTGTATATTGCATTTTATCAAGCTTAGGTGCCCTTTTCTTTCTTGTTTCTTCAGTAAAAATTAAAAAGCTGAAGTCTTTACAAGATATAGTAGTTTCTTGGCACTTTTGGGGTATCTGTGTAGCACAATAATAACCTGGGGTGCCCTCATCTTTATTGTTTCTTGACATTTTGTGCTAGTTGTGTAGCACAAATTTTCAACGTGGGGTGCCCTTTCCTTTCTTGTTACTTCAGTGAAACACCAAAAAGCTGAAGTCTTCAGTGTAAGCCCTTAAGGCTCATTTATGGCGCACTTAAGCCCTGAAGCTCAAAAAAGCTCAAAGAGGGCGATTCGCCTCGCTTTAGTTGCGCTTCAGTGTAAGGCAAGGCACTAAGGCATGCACCTCATTGCCCATGCTTTCTCTCTTGAATCAAGCGGCACTAAAAAACAACTATAATCAGAAATAAGTGTATTAGCTGCTAAGGGAAACATTATCAATGAATTTGTTACTTTGCTCTTGAAATACATATAAATTATTTTTTATTTCCTTCATTGCGCCTTTTTTAACTAAAGCCCACACTTTAAGTGCGCTTTGCGCTTAAAGCCCAGATTGACCTAGAGCGCTTTTTAGAGCTTTTTGCCTTTGACAACAGTGGTCGTTACAAGATATAGTAGTTTCTTGGCACTTTTGGGGTAGCTGTGTACTACAGTTTATCAACTTGGGATGCCCTTTTCTTTCTTATTTCTTCAGTGAAACATAAGAAAGCTGAAGTCTTTACAAGATTATAGTAGTTGATTCTTGGCATTTTGGGCAAGAAGTTGAAACATGGTAGTAACAAGGTCAAGTTTAGCTGCAAGAGTTCTCCCACAACAACCAACAGCTAGATCATTTTCAGCACACAACTGTTTCCTAAGAAAAAAAGAACTGCCAAGAAAGTCTGTGGCCTTTGCAGTAAGTTTTCCTTCAAATATATACATCGCTTTGTTTTGGAAGTCTCTGTAATTTGTAGTAAGTTCTTTTTTTTTTTTTTTGGGTAGAAAAGAGTATATTAAAACAACAATAATAACAACAACATGCCCAGTGTATTCCTACATGCGGGGTATGGATCGAGTCGATCAGATTCGTTCTTATCTATAGATAACGCAAGAGAGAACTTATGACCTTGCGGATGGAGAGGGATTCCAACCCCCGGTATTTCTATAAATACTTCAGTTTTCCAAACCGACTCTTTCAACCGCTTAGAAATCGATCCCCTTTGCGCTTCGCCCACACTATCCATCCGCGCGCTGGCAGGTAGGGGCTTATCTATGTGATTTTCTACGCTTGCCTGCGCCTATCGGCTGATTCTATTGCCTGCCGGTTAGCGAAACTTTTCCGGTGTAATTTGTACGCAAACCTTACCTCCATTATGCTGTAAAGAGGCTGTTTCCAGAGACCCTCGGCTCAAGCAAGCAAATTGAAATATAGCAATAGTACAGAGTCATAGGATAAGAGACTTAAATGATATAAAAGATATATAAAGTCACTATATATTTTTGAAGTTCTTAAAAGAATACATCCTTGTTCCATATTTTGCATTATCATCAGCTACTCCATTTGCTTCTCTAAATGCATGTATCAGTGATAGTTGCCCCAGTCTAAGCATCAGATAACCTGCAATCATCAATTAAATAGGGGTAGCAATCATTTGCATGTTATAAAAATTACGTCCTTGTTTACTGTGACAGCTCCCACAAAAGCTCCAGCGGTTCCTTCACCTCCTGTGCCACCAAAGGAGTCAAACGGCAATACTCTCTCCCAATTTTCGACGAGCACAATTGCTTCGGAACAAGTTCCTTCTCCTCCTATGGTACCATTGAGATCAAACAATGATAGGCCTTTGTTAATTCCTTGCGATGAAGAGGAAGAACGGAGAGAGACAAAGTTTAAGCCAAATCCTTTATCAAGACTTAAGCAACCTCCAAGAACTAATCATAAACCCGAGATGCTTGAGAAATCGAAGACGATGATCACTCAGATCAAGTCTATGTTGGTGTCCGAGCTTATCTCTGAGACGACTGGTAATGTGGAGGACATGGTTGATTTTACCAATGGCGTTTTCAACACGTTGAATTGGCTCGGTGCTGATTATGATTCTTTCTACAGAGATGTGAAGGAATTGATTTCTAGTAAATATGCATTGCAAATTGAAGAGAAAAAAGGAAATATGTCGTCTTTTTTGGAATTGGATAGGACATATGAAGAGGTTGTTATTCGTGCCGATGATATTGAAGAGGCGATTATTAATACTCAAGTAAAGTTAAAAATGGCTAACGAGATCGAGGAAATGGAACATGTGAAGAGAGAAATCGAGAAGGCAGAAGAACTGATCCAGAGATTGAAACAAATGGTTGCTGAAATTAAAGATCGTGTAGAGCATTTGAAATGCGACGAACAAAAATATAAAAAAGAGCATGAAGCTGCACATGCTGAGGTAGAAAAACTTGGTACACAAGTAGAGGCAGCTAAAGCAGTGAAGAAGGAAGTTGAGGAGCGCAAGGATGCAGCTCGCAAACGGATTGAATCCATCACTCGACGCCTACAGTGTATGGACTAATCTTAATATCATTTATATATCTTTATGATTGATGATTTGCATTAGTTGGAGAAAGTTCTGATCATATCTGTTGATCAAAGTAAAGACTATTTGGAATTGTTTTGAGATTTCAGTTGCACTGGCAACAGACAGATTGTGTGTTCCTATAACTATCTGCATGTAGTAGGATTCTATTTAACTTTCTTGTTCAGTTCTTCAGTATTTACGTAAATGGTTTAGTGTTTTAATGAAACTTATTAAAGATTGATAATAATATAATGTCGTATTTGTTAAGATACTGATATAAAATTAGAAGTTCAGAAAATTCTGAAGGAAAATGACTTCCTATTTCCTATTTTGTTCATATAATTATAAGCATGTAGTATATTCTCCTTAAAAGTTTCTTTTTCAGTTTTTAGCAGGTAGAATTTGAACTTGCCGAATCAGACATTTATTTTAAACTGTAGTAATTTATAACTAGTTTGATGTAAAAAATGAAATGAAGCTCACTTGCAGTAACTTTCCTGGTTTATGAAAATCTTGATTATAATGTTTGCTCTGTTCTAAATGAAAAAAAAAAGGACCTGATCAAGTCTGTTTTGCTAGGTTTGTTTTAGGTTGAAGATTTCTTGTAATGGTCAACCAGTGGTTAGACCAGAGGCAAATTCAGTTCATTATCTCCTAGTTGGTACTTGATATCCAAATTCTGGCCAACTGATTAAGTTTATATTGTAAAATACTTGATCAAGAAATTAATATAACGAAAAAAAGGACCAACAATCCGATGCACAAGGTATTTCGTGTTCACGTAGGGTCCCAGAAAGGACCGTACCCCGAAAGGTGTGATGTGAATGGCCTAAACAAATGTAAGTATTAGTGGCTGCTTCCACGGCTCAAATCTATGACCCTTACATCTTACTTATGCGTGTGTTATTTTGTTAGTTTCTTCAAAAGATGGATGTACAACTACATTCTAATTGTCCTAAGCATCAAAACAATGAATTTGTGAATGAAAGAATGTCCTTCTCACACTTTGTGTACTACCAAATTGATCAATTGAAACAAATTGTTGTCATTATCTTCACTCTTTTCGCCATTTTGCGGTCCAAAAATCATTTTCAGCCATTCTTATTTTGTCTTCACTTACCAACTTTTACTCCATATTTTCCCTCCACAAAGAACCATTTGTAAGCCATATTTAAATCTACGGAGACAATAATTCCTATCATAACTCAAGCAGTTTTTCAGTTTTGTCAAAATATAAATTAGATTATTGGTAGCATTTCTGAAAGAATAGTACGTAGTACAATAAGGTACAAAAAGAGAGCTAGCATATCCTTGATTCTAAGAAAATATCACAGAAGAATCTTTCCTTAATAGGCAAAAACAACCTTTTTTTTCTCCACCTGTAGTCCATTAGTCTTGTTTCAGTCATCACACATATAGTAGAAACCAGAACATAATTGAAATTTACTCTCACTCTTCACACATAGTAGAATTTAGAAGAAATAGAAAGAGGTTTGAAGAAAAAGGTGAGAACAATATGGTATCTACAAGGTTAAGCTTGGCCAGAAGAAGTTCTCTTCAACTACAACCAGCAGCTACCTCATCATCTCCAACACTACAAGAATGTTGTTACAAGAGAAAAAGGAATTCCAAGAAAGTCTCTGGGCTTTCCAGTAAGTTTTCTTTATTTACTTTCATGTTTTTCAGTTTTCTTGAAGAGTGTATTTAGCATTTTGGGCTAGCTGTGATAGCACAAATTATCAAGCTTAGGTGCCCTTTTCTTTCTTGTTTTTCTTAAGTAAAAAATTAAAAAGCTGAAGTCTTTACAAGATATAGTATGTTTCTTGGCACTTTTGGGGTATCTGTGTAGTAAAATTTATCAACTTGGGATGCCCTTTTTTTTCTTATTTCTTCAGTGAAACATAAGAAAGCTGAAGTCCTTACAAGTTCTGGATTTATTCTTGCCAACAATAAGCATGTTATCCCCATAAAGAAATAAAATAATAAAATCATCATTAGAGAACTTCTGGAAGAATACACAGTGGTTTGAAGAAGTTTTCTTGTACCCTTGTTCTTCTATGACAGATTCAAACTTCAAATACCATTGGCTTGGAGCTTGTTTCAATCCATACAGGCTATTTTTCAATTTGCAGACATAATTTTCTTTTCCCTTAATTACAAAACCCTCAGGTTGCTCCATATAAATCTTTTTATCTAAATCACCATGAAGAAAAGCAGTCTTGACATCCATTTGCTCAACCTCTAAATCTAGACTTGCAGCTAAGCCTAGAACCACACGAATAGAAGACATTTTCACAATAGGGGAGAAAATTTCATCAAAGTCAACTCCCTTCTTCTGGCTAAAACCTTTAAAAACTAACCTCGCCTTGTATCTAAGCGCAGAGGTATGGTTATCTTGCTTTATTCTGAATATCCATTTGTTAGATAAAACTCTCTTACCTTTCGGCAATTTCACTAACTCATATGTGCCATTCTCATGGAGTGACTTCATCTCATCTTCCATCGCTTCGATCCACTGATCTTTGTGAGTATCTTGCATGGCTTCATCATAATTCTCAGGTTCTCCCATGTCACTCAAAAGTACATACTCATCGGGAGGATAGCGCATGGATTTTTGCTTCTCCCTTGTAGATCTTCTAAGAGAGGTCTCAGGAGCATTCGAAGTAGTTACCTGTGCAGGAATTGGTTGCTGATCAACCACAACTTTATCAACAGGAGCATCCATATCATCTATACCATGATGATAATTTTGATCTTGATCACTATCTCCATCATTGTCTTGGGTTCCTTCATGTGCAATAGGTGATTTAGTAATTGAAACTAGATCAATATCAACTAAGCTCTCATTACTCTGAGAATCTATCTTCTCAGCTTTGTCAATATCTTCAATAGTTTGGTCTTCAAAGAATATTGCATCACGACTTCTAATAAGTTTATTGTCAACATGATCATAAGAACGATACCCAAACTCATCTTGACCATAACCGATAAAGGTGCACTGCTTAGTTTTGACATCCAATTTCGATCTCTCATCTTTAGGAATATGAACACAAGCTTTACACCCAAAAACTCTCAAGTGATCATAAGAAACATCTTTGGAAAATCAAACTCTGTTTGGGACATCACCATCCAAAGCAACTGCAGGAGACAAATTGATAACATAGGCAACAGTTTTAAGTGCTTCCGCCCAAAATGTATTTGGAAGTTTAGCCTCTGAAAGTAAGCATCTAACTCTCTCAACTAGAGTTCTATTCATCCTCTCTGCCAAGCCGTTCAATTGAGGCGTCTTGGGCGGTTTTTTTGATGACGAATTCCTTGTTCCTTGCAATAGTTATCAAAGGGACCACAATATTCATCACCATTGTCAGTGCGAATACATTTTAATTTCTTCCTCGTCTGTCCCTCAGCTAAGGCCTGAAATTTCTTAAACACGCCAAGTGCTTGATCTTTAGATTTCAAAGGATTTACCCAGAGCTTACGAGAATGATCATCAATGAAGGTCACAAAGTAAAGTGCACCACCTTTTGACTTTACTTTAAAAGGACCACACAAATTAGAGTGTACTAGCTCTAATAAATTAGGCTTTCCTGAGGGATGATGACTATGAAAGGAAACCCTTTTCTGTTTGCCAGATAAACAATGGATACACCTTTTCAGCTTTGCTTGTTCCAATCCAGAAAGCAATCTTTTCTTAGCCAATCAAGTAACCCCCCTATCGCTCATATGACTCAATCTTCTGTGCCATAATTCTGATAAACTATCACCTTCCACCATATTTATTGAGTCATTAAGAATAGAGCCCTGTGTCACATATAAATAACCAGACTTGACTCCACGAGCCACTACTAACGAACCCTTAGTGAGCTTCCATTGGCCATTAAAGAGGTCAGTATGGTAACCTTCATCGTCTAATCTTCCTGCGGAGATCAAATTAAAAGGAAAGTCTAGAGCATGCTTGACATCTTGAAGAACTAACGTTGAACCATTATTAGTTTTCAAACAAATTGTGCCAACACCAAACACCTTAACTTTACTGGCATTGCCCATCTTTAACACTCCAGAATCAACAGTAGAATAAGATGAAAAAAAATCTTTTCTTGGTGTAACATGTGAGGTAGCTCCAGAATCTACTATCCAGCCAGTCTCATGGGATACCAAATTGATGACGTTTTCATCAAAAGCAAAAAGAAGGTCATCTCGAACAATAGCAACAACATTGTTCTCGTTATTTTCAACTTTCTTTCCTTCTCTAGTGTCTTGATTCAACTTGCGGCAAAACCTTTTGATGTGTCCTTTCTTGCCACAGTGGTTGCATGTAACATTATAGTATTTGGACCTTGACTTACTTCTACTTTTACTTCTATTCCTTGAGCTTTTTGTTCTATCTCTCCCCCGGTCTTCTGTAACCAAGATATCTGCTTGTGAGGACGAACCCTGAGATTTTTTCCTTACTTCCTTGTACAACACACAACTCTTGGCATATTCCATGGTCACCTTACCTCCAGGAGCTAAATTTGTCAAAGAAACACGAAGAGTTTCCCAAGAGTCGGGCAGAGTATTAAGAAGCCAAAGTCCTTGTATCTCATCATCAAAATTAACCCCCATTCCAGATAGCTGATCAAGGACGCCCTAAAAATCATTTGTATGATCAAGGATAGGGCTTCCTTCCTTGTATTTAAAGGTCATCAATTGCTTTAGCATAAACAATTTGTTGTTCCCAGTTTTGAAGCATAAAGAGTCTAGCTTTTCCCACATTGATCTCGCATGTATCTCATTCACAATATGGTTGCAAATATTATCTTCAACCCATTGCCGTATATATCCACATACTTGTTGGTGCTATAAATCCCAATCTTCATCGGATATACTCTCGGGTTTATGAGTTGAAAAATCGGGTAGATTTATCTTCTTCACGAACAATAAGTCTTTCATCTTGCTTCTCCAAACATTATAATTTCTCCCATTTAAACATACCATCTTGCTCATATTCGCCTCCATTCCGTAACAACCCCGATAAATAACCAAGGCTCTGATACCACTGTTATGTTGAGAAAGAGGCAAACCCGAAAATAAAGAAGATAAAGAACACAAAATTTTAACGTGGAAAACCCTTCAAATCGAAGGTAAAAACCACGAGATCACAGATCCAAAAAGCTCCAATATAACAATAAGAGGGTTATAAAAGTTTTCCAAATTGGCTACACAACAAGGGCCAAATACGGAGCAACAACAACAACAAGAGCAACAACTAATCAATTGAAGAAAGAGTATAATTCATAAAACGAAGCTGCTGTTTGAGGCTCGAAATCAGATGCTACGAGCCTCCAAATCTGATCTTCTCAGTTTAAATCAACCACCAAGTTGTCACAAACACTCAGTCAAAATTTCAGCCCAATCAAACAATTAGCGAATCGAAAAACGTGATTTGAAGTTGGCTGGTCGGACTAAAAATCTGTAGCAAAACAAATACTTTTCTTCTCTCTTCTTTCTTGATGAAAGCTCTCTCAAAACCCACTCTTATGTGCTTAAGTCTTTCAAAGACTTGTATCAATGAGCATATAATAATTCTCAAAGATTGTCCTATTTATAGATCATGAGTGGTGCTTTCTCTTAAAGCCAAAACCCACTCAAAATAGGAATAAACCGAATCCAATTCCAAATAGGATTGGAAAGCAAAAGAGAATAGTATTAGGCCATTAGGCCTTTGGCCGGACAATATGGGCATGTGCCCAACAAACTCCCCCTCCAGCCAAGGGGCCAAATATATCTTCAAGTAGAAGAACTATTGACAGGCTTCATGCCTGCCAATCTACAAAATTCATGTTTATCTGCAACCACCGCCTTTGCCAGCATATCCGAAGGATTTTCATCAATTTGTATCTTCTCAACCTCAAATAATTTCTCTTCCACGGCCATTCTTATCCAATGATACTTTCTATTTATATGTTTGGTCTTAGAATGAAAAGTGGAGTGCTTGGTGAGACAGATAACACTCTGATTATCACAAAATAAGATATACCTTGGCTGCTCAAAGCAAAGATCATTAATAAACTCCTTCATCTATATTAGTTCTTGGCACCTTCTGTGACAGCAATATATTCAGCTTCTGTGGTGGATAGAGCTATGCACTTATGTAGTCTAGATTGCCAAGAAACAGCTCCCTATGCAAAAGTGATCAAATGACCGGAAGTGGATCTTGAATTATCGAGATTGCCTCCTAAATTAGAGTCTGTGTAACAAACAAGTTTAGGTTTGCCATTGCCAAAGCACATCTTCAAATCTGCAGTACCTTTCAAATACCATAATATCCATTTTACTGCATCCTAATGTTCTTTTCCAGGATTAGAAAGGAATCTGCTAACAGTACCAACGACATGTGCAATATCTGGTCTAGTGCGAACCATAGCATACATCAAGCTACCAATGACAGAAGAATAAGGAATACGAGACATCTCTTTTTTCTCTTCATCAGTAGATGGACTCTAATTAATACTCAATTTGAAGTGTTTAGCAAGAGGAGTACTAACTACCTTTGCATCTGTCATATTGAACCTCTTGAGTACCTTCTAAATGTATTGCTTTTGGGATAGAAATAACTCCTTTCTATCTCTGTGTCGGTGGATTTCGGTGGATTTGAATGCCCAAAATTTTCTTTGATGGCCCCAAGTCCTTCATCACAAATGATTTGCTCAACTGCTTCTTAAAGACATCGATTATGGATTTATTCTTGCCAACAATAAGCATGTCATCCACATAAAATAATAAAACAATAAAATCATTATTAGAGAACTTCTGGAAGAATACACAGTGGTCTGAATAAGTTTTCTTGTACCCTTGTTCTTCTATGACAGATTCAAACTTCAAATACCACTGCCTTGAAGCTAGTTTCAATCAATACAGGCTTTTTTTTTCAATTTGCAGACATAATTTTCTTTTCCCTTAGTTACAAAATCCTCAGGTTGCTCCATATAAATCTCCTCATCTAAATCACCATGAAGAAAAGCAGTCTTGACATCCATCTGCTCAACCTCTACATCTAGACTTGCAGCTAAGCCTAGAACCACACGAAAAGAAGACATCTTCGTAACAGGGGAGAAAATTTCATCAAAGTCAACTTCCTTCTTCTGGCCAAAACCTTTAAATAATAACCTCGCCTTGTATCTAAGCACAGAGGTATGGTTATCTTGCTTTATTCTGAATATCCATTTGTTAGACAAAGCTCTCTTACCTTTCGGCAATTTCACTAACTCATATGTGCCATTCTCATGGAGTGACTTCATCTCATCTTCCATCGCTTCGATCCACTAATCTTCGTGAGTATCTTGCATGGCTTCATCATAATTCTCAGGTTCTCCCATATCACTCAAAAGTACATACTCATCGGGAGGATAGCGCATGGATTTTTGCTTCTCCCTTGTAGATC
The DNA here is from genome assembly GCA_026770625.1 of Nicotiana glauca. Taxonomy (NCBI): domain Eukaryota; kingdom Viridiplantae; phylum Streptophyta; class Magnoliopsida; order Solanales; family Solanaceae; genus Nicotiana; species Nicotiana glauca. The sequence goes on from MU704984.1 coordinate 72,092, forward strand.
TTCTAAGAGAGGTTTCAGGAGCATTCGAAGTAGTTACCTGTGCAGGAATTGGTTGCTGATCAACCACAACTTCATCAACTGGAGCATCCATATCATCTACACCATGATGATCATTTTGATCTTGATCACTATCTCCATCATTGTCTTGGGTTCCTTCATGTGTAATAGGTGCCTAGTAATTGAAACTGGATCAATATCAACTAAGCTCTCATTACTCTGAGAATCTATCTTCTCAGCTTTGTCAATATCTTCAATAGTTTGGTCTTCAAAGAATATTGCATCACGACTTTTAATAAGTTTATTGTCAACGGGATTATAAAAACGATACCCAAACTCATCTTGACTATAACCGATAAAGATGCACTGCTTAGTTTTGACATCCAGTTTCGATCTCTCATCTTTAGGAATATGCACAAAAGCTTTACACCCATAAACTCTCAGGTGATCATAAGAAACATCTTTGGCAAACCAAACTCTGTTTGGGACATCACCATCCAATGCAACTGCAGGAGACAAATTGATAACATAGGCAACAGTGTTAAGTGCTTCCTCCCAAAATGTATTTGGAAGTTTAGCCTCTGAAAGTAAGCATCTAACTCTCTCAACTAGAGTTATATTCATCCTCTCTGCCAAACCGTTCAATTGAGGCGTTTTGGGCGGAGTTTTCTGATGACGAATTCCTTGTTCCTTGCCATAGTTATCAAAGGGACCACAATATTCATCACCATTGTCTGTGCGAATACATTTTAATTTCTTCCTCGTCTGTCTCTCACTTAAGGCCTGAAATTCCTTAAACACGCCAAGTGCTTGATCTTTGGATTTCAAAGGATACAGCCAGAGCTTTCGAGAATGATCATCTATAAAGGTCACAAAGTAAAGTGCACCACCTTTTGACTTTACTTTAAAAGGACCACACAAATCAGAGTGTACTAGCTCTAATAAATCAGGCTTTCTTTAGGGAGGATGACTATGAAAGGAAACCTTTTTCTGTTTGCCAGCTAAACAATGGATACACCTTTTCAGCTTTGCTTGTTTCAATCCAGAAAGCAATATTTTCTTAGCCAAACACGTAATCCCCCTATCGCTCATATTACTCAATCGTCTGTGACACAATTCTAATGAAGTACACCTTCCACCATATTTATTAAGTCACTAAGAATAGAGCCCTGTGTCACATATAAATAACCAGACTTTACTCCACGAGCCTCTACTAACGAGCCCTTAGTGAGCTTTCATTGGCCATTAAAGAGGGCATTATGGTAACCTTCATCGTCTAATCTTCCTGCGGAGATCAAATTGAAAGGAAAGTCTGGAGCATGCTTGACATCTTGAAGAACTAACGTTGAACCATAATTAGTTTTCAAATGAACTGTGCCGACACCAAACACCCTAACTTCACTGGCATTGCCCATCTTTAACACTCCAGAATCAACAGCAGTATAAGATGATAAAAAATCTTTTCTTGGTGTAACATGTGAGGTAGCTCAAGAATCTATTATCCAGCTAGTCTCATGGGATACCAAATTGATGATGTTTTCATCATAAGCAAAAAGAAGGTCATCTCGAACAATAACAACAACATTGTTCTCGTTATTTTCAACTTTCTTTCCTTCTCTAGTGCCTTGATTCAACTTGCGGCAAAACCTTTTGATGTGTCCTTTCCCACCACAGTGGTTGCATGTAACATTATAGTATTTGGACCTTGACTTACTTCTACTTTTACCTCTATTCCTTGAGCCTCTTGTTCTATCTCTCCCCCGGTCTTCTTTAACCAAGATATCTGCTTGTGAGGACGAACCTTGAGATTTTCACCTTACTTCCTCGTTCAAATCACAAATCTTGTCATATTCCATGGTCATTTTACCTCCAGGACCTGAATTTGTCAAAGAAACACGAAGAGTTTCCCGAGAGTCTAGCAGAGTATTAAAAAGCCAAAGTCCTTGTATCTCATCATCAAAATTAACCCCCATTCCATAAAGCTGATCAAGGACGCCCTGAAAATCATTTATGTGATCAAGGATAGGGTTGTCTTCCTTGTATTCAAAGGTCATCAATTGCTTTAGCAGAAACAATTTGTTGTTCCCGGTTTTTGATGCATAAAGAGTCTCTAGCTTTTTCCACATTGATCTCGCATGTATCTCGTTCACAATATGGTTGCAAACATTATCTTCAACCCATTGCCGTATATATCCACACACTTTTTGGTGCTCAAAATTCCAATCTTCATCGGATATACTCTCGGGTTTATGAGCTAAAAAAACGGGTAGATGCATCTTCTTCACGAACAATAAGTCTTTCATCTTGCTTCTCCAAACATTATAATTTCTCCCATTTAAACATACCATCTTGCTCATATTCGCCTCCATTTCGTAACAACCCCAATAAATAACCAAGGCTCTGATACCACTGTTATGTTGAGGAAGAGGCAAACCCAAAAATAAAGAACACAAAATTTTAACGTGGAAAACCCTTCAAATCGAAGGTAAAAACCACGAGATCACAGATCCAAAAAGCTCTAATATAACAATAAGAGAATTACAAAAGTTCTCCAAATTGGCTACACAACAAGGGCCAAACACGGAGCAACAATAGCTACAAGAGCAACAACTAATCAATTGAAGAAAGAGTATAATCCACAAAACGAAGCTGCTGTTTGAGGCTCGAATCAGATGCAACGAGTCTCCAAATCCGATCTCCACCGTTCACTTCCAAGACAAAGATGTTATGAACACTCAGTCAAAATTTCAGTTTGATCAAACGGTTAACGAATCAGAACACGTGATTTGAAGTTGGCTGGTCGGAATAATAATCTGCAGCAAAACAAATACTTTTCTTCTCTCTTCTTTCTTGATGAAAGCTCTCTCAAAACCCACTCTTATGTGCTTAAGTCTTTCAAAGACTTGTATCAATGAGCATATAATAATTCTCCAAGGTTGTCCTATTTATAGATCATGAGTGGTGCTTTCAGTTAAAGGCAAAACCCATTCAAAATAGGAATAAATCGAATCCAATTCCAAATAGGATTGGAAACCAAAAGAGAATAGGATTAGGCCATTTGGACTTTAGGCCTTTGGATGGATATTATGGGCATGTGCCCAACAAACTCCCCCTCCAGCCAAGGGGCCAAATGTATCTTCAAGTATAAGAACTATTGACAGGCTTCATGCCTGCCAATTTTCTACAAAATTCATGTTTATCTGCAACCACCGCCTTTGTCAGCATATCCGAAGGATTTTCATCGGTGTGTATCTTCTCAACCTCAAATAATTTCTCTTCCACGACCATTCTTATCCAATGATACTTTCTATTTATATGTTTGGTCTTAAAATGAAAAGTGGAGTGCTTGGTAAGATAGATAGCACTCTGATTATCACAAAATAAGATGTACCTTGGCTGCTCAAAGCCAAGATCATTAATAAACTCCTTCATCCATAAGAGTTCTTTGGCACCTTTTGTGACAACAATATATTCGGCTTCTGTGGTGGATAGAGCTATGCACTTCCGTAGTCTTGATTGCCAAGAAACAACTCCCCATGCAAAAGTGATCAAATAGTCGGAAGTGGATCTTGAATTATCAAGATTGCCTCCTAAATCAGAGTTCGTGTAACAAACAAGTTCAAGCTTGTCACGACCCAATCTCCATACCCGGTCGTGATCACACCTCTCGTGAATACAAGGCCAACCAACTAACCCAATTCGTTTCTTTAACTCTCACTAAACATAAATAGATGGGAAATACATCTTAAAGAACATTAATTATCAACATAATAGCCTAACTCACCCCGACCGGGGTGTCACAAGTCACGAGCATCTAGGAGAGTCTTTATTACAATTTCAAAGTCTATAATACATAAAATAAAAATCTGGAAAATCAAGAAGAAGAAGAAACTCGGTGCCGCGAACGCCGGCGGTCACCTTGCTTAGCTACGATAGCAATACCTTCAATCCGCTACTAACCCGCTACCGGGTGGACAGTACCTGCAACTGCATGCGAGGTGCATGGAGTAAAGTGAGTACTTCCAACTCAGTGGTAATAAAAGCGAATAATATCTGAGCGATAAGAAAACACGTATGAGCACTACAAAATAATATAAAAGACTGTTCAACTCTTTGAGAAAAATAGCAAAATCGTAACACCGAGAAAATCCTTTAGAAAATCTCAAGCTCAGTTAAAAATCTCTTTTGAAAAATATGTCTGTTCAACAGTTGCAAAAAAATAATTTCCACAAGTAGGAATAAATCAGAAATCTGCCCCTCGAGCTCAGTATCAACCTCTCAGTGCAGTATCAGCCCCGCGGGCTCACTCCCAACTCACTAAGTACAACATCAGCCTCTCGGGCTCAGCACTCCTTAACA
>MU704988.1:7509-69110 GCA_026770625.1 Nicotiana glauca
GAACTTTTGACACATCTTAGACCTAAGGAGACTATTTTGGAGAGGAGACGTGGAGGAAAACACACCATGCTTGGAGGAGGCTTCTAACTAGTCTTTCTTCTCTTCTATTAATTTCATAGTTTATTAGTTCTAGAGTTTTGGGTGCTACATGAACGTTGTAGTTTGAAGTTTGAATAGTTCTTATTATTTTATCATATTGGTTTATTTATTCAATCTTGCGCTTAATTATTTGATTACTTGATCATTAATTGATTACTATCTATGAATCTAGGGTTGAACTCAGGAGAGGGAATTCTAGATTGCATATAAAATCAAGTAGAGAAAGATCTTAACTCTTGGGGGGGGGGGGGGGGGGCGGGGGAGGGGCGGATTTGCGGTTCGGATAGGAATATACCCAATCGCTTTGCTTGGTTACTATAAAGGAAATATTAATGCGTTCTTGTTAATTCTAATTCCATAGGAATATAGCCATTAGGTTAGCTTGAATAGGCGAGTTGTACTTCGGGAGAAGACTACAAGCACTATTAACCCTATTAACCAATAAACCAGATAAATTAATTAGACAATTTAAGTGGAAAACTCAATGAGATTGTTAGCTAACGCATAAATCTAGAATATTCAGTCACATTGGATTCGTCTCTATAATTCACCAACTTATTTTCTTTAATCACTTAATTTGTTACTCTAGATTAATTTTAGTTAAATATTCATACGTAAGGATTTGCTTGAATAGATAAATTGTATAGTTCAATGTAGATGATAGTTAATGACAAGACCAGGTAGGTACGATACTTGGACTTACAATCCTATATTGCTTGTCGACCACGTATACTTGTGTGTGCATTTGGGAGCAATAAGTTTTTGGCGCGGTTGCCGGGGACTTAGAAATTAACTATTATACTAGATTGAGTTTTTAATTTTTGCCTATTCATGTTTTTATCTTTTTTTTAATTTTTAACTTAGTTTAATTTTTTATAATCTTCGTTTACATGGCATCTTAGAATGATAATTGGTCGAATATTTGTCATTCTTATTATGGTGATCCTTGTTCATATTGCGGAGGACCATACTTAGGGCAAAATTATGCATCTCAATCTGATGTGTGGAATTTTTTGTAATGTGTGCAGTTGTCAAGGTCGTCATTGGGATGGTTGTCCTAATTCTTATTATCCTTCTCATAGTTATTACTATAATGTTTCTAATAATATTTATGAGTTTGATAGGAGCAATAAAATGGACCATATGGAAAGTGTGGCTCGTATTATGGACATGATGAGGCAAGTAGCCGAGCAGCAGGTCATGATGATGAGCCAAGTAGCCGAGAAACAAGATGATAATCGAAAGGATATAAAAAGAATTAGTGAAGCAATCATGAGAATGGTGGCCGAGGCGGAGGAAGTGGTTGAAGAGAGTGAGTTCCCACTATAAGATAATTTAGAAGAAGCAGATATAGTGAGCCAATCATGGCTTATGGGACAAGGTCAGTTGATAAAATCTCATGAGTTTCTCCATGATGGTCTTTCAAATATGACAGAATAACTGATAGACGAAATAACTGAGCTCAGGAAAGATATAGACAAATTTGGCTCAAATGTCCTGAACCTGTAGGCTCAATTGAATAAAAACGTTGAGGCGTCTGATGCCCTACAACCAATTTTCGTAGATACTTGTCAGCTTGTGGAGCAAAAAGAGGAGTTAAAACTATTCGACCAAAATATTATTAATGATGTTAAGGTTGACAAAGAGTGCAAAATGGATGATGTCAAAAACAATACAATTTTGGAGTCGGGGCATATTGAACTTCATTCTAAACACTTTTCAACATTGTGTTTTGTTGGTGACACGAAAATTGATCCATTCGAGCATATAGATGAGTCAATAGATGAGGAACAAAGTGCTTATATTATGAAATTTGTGATGCCAAGGAGACAAAACAACATCCCGCATTTAAGGTCCAAAAAGTGCAAGATGCGATATTTGGTATTTGGTTCTTTCATTTGTACACCACAGCCCCATGAACGTGACATGAAAGTTGATGCGAAATTAGGGTGCATTCATATCCTCATAGCTGAAGAAAAAGTAATAAAAGTAATGGCGTCGTGCCGCAACGTTAAATCAGGCGCTTGTTGGGAGGCAACCCATCTTTACTGTTTTCTTTTAGTTTTGTTTTTTCTTATAATTTTTATAGTATTTTTTTTTTTGTAGGATTACAAAAATAAGAAGCGCAACCATTGGAAGAGTGCAAAAGTGAGTTAGATGCTGAGAATTAAGTGTGGGGTGCCACACAAAGAATCATACTTGAGAGAAGTCAAAGTATTCCGTGAGCTGTTAATGCTTCGGCCTTTGCCCTACCAGGGAGTCTCTTTTACCCTATTGTTATTTTAAGTGTGCATTGAGGACATTACACCATTTTAAGTGTGGGGTGAGGAGATTGTTTGGGCGATTTTCTATGCTATCTTAGTTGTAGTACTCGTTGTTAGTGTATTAGTATATATATATATATATAAAGAGAGAGAGAGAGAGAGAGAGAGAGAGAGAGAGAAAATTGGACATTTCCATACGATTGAGCTCCTACACAGTTTTCTTGAGGTAATTAAGTCTTAAGAAAAAATACAAAAAGATTTTCTTTGTAGGCAGTGTAGAAATTCCCCTTGGTTTTTCTTTGTGCCGCGGTCCTTTTCCAACGGTTTTGTTTGGAACTAGTAAAACTTTTGTTGAACACTTTTGGAAAAGAACCACGGTTCAAACAAAACCCTTGGAAAAGAATCGCGCCACATAGAAAAACCAAGGGGAAATTGCTACATATATATATTGATTTTAACAAAAACTACTACACTAATAACGAGTACTACAACTAAGATAGCATAGAAAATTGCCCAAACAATCTCCTCAACCCACACTTAAAATTGTGCAATGTCCTCAATGCACACTGAAAATAAAAATAGGGTAAAAGAGCCTCCCTGGTAGGCCAAAGGTTGAAGAATTAGTAGCTCACAGGATACTCAAACTTCTCCTATGTAAGATTCTTTGTATGGCACCCCACACTTAGTTCTCACCTTCTAACTCGCTTTTGCACTCTTCCAATAGCTGCACTTTCCAATTCTTATAGACCTACCAAACAAAAACAAATACTACAACAATAATAAGAAAAAATAAAACTAAAAAAAATAGTAAAGATGTGTTGCCTCTGAACAAGCAGCAAATTTAACGTCGTGACACGATGCCATAACTTTCATCACTTTTCCTTCCACTGTAAGGATATGAATTGCATCCCCAATTTTGCATCATTTTTTCTGTCACATTCATGTGGCGGTGGTATAAATATAAAGGAACCAAGCAATAGATATGGCATCTTTCACTTCTTGGCCTTTAAGTGAGGAATCTCGTTTTGTCTCCTTGGAATCACAAATTTACTAATATAAGCACTTTGTTCCTCATCAATTGATTCCTCCATATGCTCGAATGGATCAATTTTTGTGTCACCAACCAAACACAATGCTGAAATGTGTTTAGAATAAGGTCCAATGCGCTCCAACTGCAATACTACATTATTTTTTACATCCTCAATTTTGCACTCTTCGTCAACCTTGGCGTCATTAATAATATTTTGGCCGAATAGTTGCAATTCCTCTTTCTGCTCCCCAAGCTGGACAGTATCCACAAAAATTGGTTGTAGGGCATTAGACACCTCAACCTTTTTATTCAATTGACCCTGCAAGTCATGGATATTTGAGCCAAATTGGTCTATCTCTTGCCTGAGCCCGCTTCTTCCTTCTATCAGTTGTTCTATCATATTTGAAAGACCATCACGAAGAAACTTATGATATTTTATCAGTTGAGCTTATTCCTCTCACCAAGATTGGCACACTATATCTGCTTCTTCTAAATTATCGTCTCGTGGGAACTCGCTCTCTTCAGTAACTTCCCCTACCTCCGCCTTCATTCTCATGATTGTTGCACTAATTCTTTGTATAGACTTTCGATTTTAATATTGTTTCTCGGCTACTTGCATCATCATCATGTCATGTTGCTCGGCTACTTGCCTCATTATGCCCATAATACAAGCCACGCTTTCCATATCCTCCACTTCCTTGCTCCAATCAAACTCATAAACATTATTACAAATATTATAATAAGAACTCTGAGAAGGAAAATAAGAATTAGGACTATCATCTCGATGGCCATCTTGACAACCACACACATTACAAAAGTTGCACACATCAGATTGAGATGCACAATTTTTCCCTAAGTGCGGTCCTCTACTATATGGACAAATCTCCATAATAAGAATAACCAATATTTGACCAATTATCATTCCAAGATGTCTTGTCAATAAATATAATAAAATATCAAACTAAGTTAAAAATAAATTAAAAAAACTTGAATAGGTAAAAAGTAAAAATCCAATCTAGTAGAATACTTAATTTCTAAGTCCCCTGCAACAGCGCCAAAAACTTGTTTCTCCAAAACGCACACGCAAGTATATGTGGTTGTTAAGTAATATAGGATTGTAAGTCCAGATATCGTTCCCACAGGGACTTGTGATTAGCTATCAACTAAATTAAACCAAAACAATTAATCTATTCAAGCGAATTCTAAAGTATGAATATTTAAGTAAAGATAATCTAGAGTACCAAACTAGAAAACTAAGGAAACAAGTTGGTGAATTATAGAGACGAATTCAATGTGAGTGGATATTCTAGAGCTGTAGGTTAACTAACAATCCCGTTGAGTTTTCCATTTAAATCGTCTAATTAATTTATCTTGTTTATTGGTTGACCGGGTTAATATTGCTCCAAGCATTCTCCCTAAGTACAACTCGCCCATTCAAGATAACCTAATGCCTATATTCTTATGGAATTATGTTTAACAAGAATGCATTTATAATTCATGTATAATAACCAAGCAAGGTGATTGGGTATATTCCTATACTAACCGCAAATCTGCCCCCTCAAAGTTAAGATCTTGCTCTACTCGATCTTATATGCAATCTAGAATTCCCTCTACTGAGTTCAATCCTAGATTTGTAGATAGTATTTAATTGGTGACCAAGCAGTCAAATAATTAAGCGCAAGATTTAATAAACAAACCAATATGATAAAATAATAAGAACAATTCAAGCTTCAAATTAAACGTTCATGTAGCACCCAAAACTTTAGAACTAGTAAACTATAAGATTAAGGAAGAGAAGAGAAAAAAAAAACTAGTTAGAAGCCTACTCCAAGCGCGGTGTGTGTTCCCCTACGTCTCCTCTCCAACATAGTCTCCCTAGGTCTAAGATGTGTCAAAATTTCCCAAAATAGCATTTTTATATGTATTTATACCAAGTATGGTCGGGCCCAGATGAAACACCTTTTCCTACAAAAAATAGGACTCTGGATCTGTAAAATTTGTACAGGCACACCGCACACTACAATGCACAGTGCGACGCAGTAATGAGGAACTTCAGAGAGTTTGTTTCTGATTCCTGTCGTGAAATTGCACTATTGCAGTGCACGCTGCACCGCATTGTTCAGCATTATAGTGATAATTTGCGAAAATGCAAAACATTAAAGTTGTAGCCCTTTCAAATAGCTTTTTAGCAATATATTATGGAGCCCAAACGGAGTTATGAGCAAAATGTTCTGTGCATTTAACTAGACAATGAGCCGTATGCCCGCTCGATTCTTCGTTTCAGTCTTAACTATCATCTATTGATCCCCGAACACGATCCCGACTTAAGTCCTTGGGATTTTACTCAGACTTTGAAGCTTCAAATCGCTTGAATTTATTCCAAAATGCGTACATAGATAGAAATCACGCTCACAAATTTAGTGCAAAACACTAGCGATTAAAGCTCAATCTCAATTAAAGTGCATTAAACTAGAGTGAAATAAGCGATTAAAATATACAATGTTACTATCCCTTAATGCGTAAATCACCTAGACACAGTATTTATAGGTTTAATAACTGGAAATCTGGAATCTCAATAATCAGCATGTAACAACTGTATAAACTTGTCTATGAACAATGCCTTGCATCTGAAACTGTCTGTATGTTTTAATTAAAAGCTTTGTAGAAATCATGTCTATAGGGCTTAAGGTTCTTAGTTCTGAAACTACCTAATAGGAAACCTTGTTTCGTGTGCATTTGTTGCTTAAGCGGGGAGCTAACTTGAGCCCTTAATTGCCCATATTTGATGTCCAATGTGTTTTTGTATGTCGCATAATGTTAACATTTTTTAGCAGCCTAAGTGAGGTCTAGAACCACCCAAATAAAGGTCCAATATCTCCCGGACCATAGGTATACGAACACTAATGCATGCATAGATCACGACTTAGAATAGAATTAGAGCACTTTTGGGTAAACGACTTTTACATAGTAATCGGGTAGCAAGAGATGATATTATGTGCCCACTACATAATACGAGACTCCCTACCTCAAGGGAGTTACAAAGTATTATTTATGTTGCATAGCGTGATCCTTTAGGCTAAAAAACATATGACCCCTCTCATTTATATGTCGCTACTAGATCTAAATAGTTGTATCCCTATATTTGTACTAAGATTTTTACTAATCGTGTTATACTGAAATTCTTTGACTTTTGATATTCTCTTTGTCTATTTGATCTCTTAGCCTAATTGTAATCCATATAATCTTTAGTTCGGCCGGGACCCATAGTTGTTGACTGTGACGATCCGGCCCGTTGTCACGTGAGTTACCATCCCGTTTCCCCCATATTATGTTGTTCTATGTTTTAATATCAGTATTTGAGCTGATCGGATAGAATTGAATTGGTTTTAGTTAGAAATGAGGCACATAGTCTTTTTGAAAGAAGCTTATTTTGGAAAAGTCAACCGGAAGTTGACTATATAGTTAGAAGGCCCGGATGTGAATTTTGGTGATTTGGTTAGCTCCGGGAGGTGATTTGTGATGTAGGAGTGCGATCAGAATTGATTTTGGAGGCCCGATGTAGAATTAGGCTTAAATTGGCGAAGTTTGAATTTTCGCGAAATTCGGTTGATAGGTGAGATTTTGATCTGAGGGTCGGAATGGAATTCCAAGAGTTACAGTAGCTTCGTTAGGTGATTTCGGTTATTTCTGCAAATTTTTAGGTCATTCGAACATCGTTTGGTCGGGTTTTTGATCGAAAGTGCATTTCGGAAGTTCTTGAAGAACTTAGGCTTTGATTTGGTGAAATTTGATGATTTTGACGTTAACAATAGTGTTTTGATGATTGGAACAAGTTTGAATAAGGTCTTGGGGTGTGTTGGTGCTATTGGTTGAGGTCCTGGGGGCCTCAGAGTAATTTCGGGTGGTTAAACGGAGAATATTGATATTTGTTGCAGGTCTGGTGCACCTGGCCTCTGGTATTTCCGCATCTGCGGAAAAGGAGCTGCAGAAGCGATTCCGCAGATGCGGCTAAGAGATACCAAAAGCGATTCTGAGGGCCTGGGCAATTTCCGCAGAAGCGGAGGGGTTTCCGCAAAAGCGGGCATCGCAGATGCGATTTTGGACCGTAGAAGCGGTCTGGGCATTTTTGGAAGAAACTGCAGAAGCGATTGGGGAACCGCAAAAGCGGTAACCGCAGAAGCGGTAATTAAAGCGCAGAAGCGAAAAATCACTGTGGCAGAACGGTTTATATCAATAATTCATCCGCAAGCTTATGTCATTTTTCCTCCATCGTGGAGCGATTTTTGAGAGATTGCAGGCGATTTTGAAAAGGGATTCAAGGGTTAATGATTGGAGGTAAGTTCCTTGCCTAATTATTCATGTTTATAGTAGAATTATCATGGAAATTGGTTGAAATTCGTTAAAAAGGGGTAAAGCTAGGGTATAAGTTTTAATATTTCAACTTGGAATTTGATAGGTCATTTGAGCTCGGATTTGGGAGTTCTTGGTATGTACGGACACGTGGCGAGACGAGGAATCTGTTCATGTGAGTTTTGTAATTTTTTCGAAAAGCGGGCCCGGGCTTGGGTTTTGCTAGTTTCGAGATTCTTGATATTTTTCGATTTTTTTCGATTGGGTATTGTTCCCTTAGCATATTGTAATGCATTCGCTCTGATTTATGTTTGATTCGACGCGCGTGGAGGCCGAATTGAGGGGAAAAGGCATCACGAGCGAGGAATTTCACCGGTTCGGGGTGAGTAATACTTGTAAACTATATCCTGAGGGTTTGAAACCCCGGATTTGCACATCATAGTGCTGTATTGAGGTGACTTGCATGCCGGATATGTGCGCGGGGTAGAGCACCGTTGGGGGACTATGACTTGGTCCGTCCCGGTTGTTGATTTTTGCCGCATATTTGACTGAAACTATTTGTTATCATCATAATTTGGGCTCATTGCCATGTTTGGGGCTTCGTGCCAACTATGTGAATCCTTTGGGGATTGATATTACTGTTTTTGCATTACTTGCATATTATTTGATCTCGGTCCAAGGTTTTAATACTATTTTGCAAACTCAGCCATACTTCTAAGTTTTGAAAATGTAAACAATATGTTATTGACGTTTTGAGCAGAAGACCATCATGTTAATATTGCCCAAGTGGCTTATGTGCATTTCTGGACTGAGCATGGATCGGGCTGAGCGCCGCAGCAGTGTTATAATGATTTCTGAATATATGGATGGCTCGGGCAGCACGCCGCAACGATGATATATTGATATTGAGTCCGAGAGCCTGTTTGAAGCCAAGACATGGTTTATATTGTGCTTGGGCTGTAGGAGCCCCTCCAGAGTCTGTACTCACCCCAGTGGCGCCGGATCGGGCTCCGTGCCGCAGCGATACTTTATTGATATTGAGGCCGAGGGCCTGGTTGATGCGACGAGATGGCTTGATTATAGCGCTTGGGCTGTAGGAGCCCCTCTGGAGTCTGTACAAACCCCTAGTGAGCGCCGTCGACGTTAAATGAATTGGACTGCATGTCGCAGTGGGTACCGGAGTGTACCGTCATTTGCATTGCATTGCATTCATACATTTGTTTACTATTCATTGTATGTGTTATTTCTTAAGACGTTTTTTTGCTGTTCTGTTATTTTCTGATCACTCTTATAGAGGATAAATCTTAGACAGTGGTAACAGTGACACTGTATAATGTAAACGGGTCAGGTAACAATGGCTGACCAGGAACAAGAATATTGCATGAGGGGTGAGTTTTATGAGCTCATTTTTGCATACTTATTTGTGCCCGAGGGGCTGGCTTTTGTGTTGACTTGCACTACGTGTTTTCGCATTCATTTGCTTAACTGTTGGAAAAAGATATTTTCAAAAGAGACTTTTAAACTGAGCTAGATGTTTCTAAAGGATTTTCACGGTTTTACTACTTTGTTCAAAAGGTTGTACTGTAATATATCGCATGATGGAGTGTTTTTACGTGATTTTTTACCTCTCAGTTATTATTTACTCTTATTACCACTGAGTTGGAAGTACTCCTTTACTCCCTGCACCTCACATGCAGTTGCAGGTATTGTTCACCCGGTAGCGAGTTATTAGCGGACCGAAGGCCTTACTAAGGTAGTTGAGCAAGGTGACCGCCAGCGTTCGCAGCACCGCACTTCATCTTTGAATTCCGGTTTTTATCTTGTATATATAAATTATTGGCCCTATAGTAGTGTTCCTACTCCTTAGATGCTCGTGACTTGTGATACCCAGGTCGGGTTGTGCTGAGTGATAAATATCAGTTTTTAATGCTAATAAGTCGTATTATTTTTCATTTATCGTTATTAATTGTTAAATAAGGCATTGTTGTTTTGTTGGCTGGTCTTGTCTTTACGAGAGGTGCCATCACGACCAAGTTTGGGATTTGGGTCGTGACAAGTTGGTATCTGAGCCTAGGTTACTAGGTCTCATGAGTCATGAGCAGGTTTAGTAGAGTCTCGCGGATTGGTACGGAGATGTCTGTATTTATCCTCGAGAGGTTGCAGAACCTTTAGGAAAACTTCACTTTCTCTGAATTCTTATCGTGCGTAGTTGATTCAGCTTGAGATATAAATCTTGAAATTCTTTCCACGCGATTGTATGCGCACGTGAGCGCTTAGTATTGTAAGTGCCTTGATGGCTTGTGATTCCCCGATAGAGGGGCAAGATGTAATCCCGTGAGTTTGATATTGGTCCAGCCTGGAGGACTTGAGGTCGGATCTTTACTTATGGCTTGAGCACCAAGGTGCTGATTGTGCGAGCTAATGTTATGAACTTATATGTTCGGTATTGTCGCTATTAGCCGGAATGGCGGTTTAGTAATCATGTGATGAGTATGTTGGTGCCGTGTAATGTTTCTACATGACTTGGTAATGACGAAGAAGTTTGCAGGATAGTAGATGGACTATTAAGTGTTCGATTCCTATTGTGATTCGATGTGTAGCCCGAATATGGGCGCGTGAAGAATCTTTTTGTATCTCCTAGATGGAAATTGAAGTACATTGCGTGTGACGATATGAGTTCAGACTCAGGAAGACTAAATGGCTGTGTTATGTGTATGATGGTGGAAGGTGTGCTGAAATACTAAATTGAGGCGAAGCAAGTGGGTTATCTCTTGCGGAGTGTTCTTAAGGGGTATGATTCTTATGTATATGTTAGAAGATCTCATGTGTAATTGAAGGTTACGTGTTGAAATTTGAAAATTAGGGTCACTTAAGGGAGTGGACTCAATTGATATGGGGATAAATGCGAGGTTTGCAGAGGATTGAAGAACTGGATGATTCGTGTTTTCAAAAACTTGTAGATGATTGAGTTTAATCTCTTTGTGGCATCATTAGAGTAAAAATGTTATGAAATGATTAGGGTGTCTTGATGTATGGCTTCGATCCAAGTTGGGGAGGTTGCTGTTGATTAGCTGACTGCACGGTTATGTGCTATGTTGATTCTGTTTCGAGATATGCTGACGGATTACTTCTAGTTGTGGAAATTCAGCCAAGGATGGCACGAGTGAAGCAAAATTTTGACAAAGGTTGTATGGTACATTATGGATGTGTGGAAGTGATAGGATGTCTTGAGCTGTTGTTGATAAATAATGCTTAGTGTAAAGAGAAGGAAGCTGTTTGGTTGTATTGGAATGAGATCATATCGTACGATGTCAGAGTACTAATAAAGAATGAGTGGTTCTGTTCGTAAAGTCAGATAATTTACAATTGTGTAAGGGTGAATGACTCTCGAGAACGATTTTATTGTGACCAAGATTTGGCATGTAATAATCAGGTGTCTCAAGGTTGTCTATGTGGCTAGGGACTGTGTTTTCATTAGAAAAGAAAAAGACATGTGGTATTTCTGGGATCAGTTAAGAGAGTATTCAGTGGCCTATGGGTGTTAGACAATGTGGTCTTATATGTGAGTCTCGTGTGGTAAACCTGGATTAAGGCATTGTGTGCTACAGTGAGGGAGAGATATCAAGTGGATGACGAACAAAAAGAGAAATTTGATAGACGGAATAGCTTGATAATAGACCGAATCGGCATGGTGAGGGTAGGATTAATCCTTTATAGGTGTTCGAGGTAATGAGCTTTTACAGGCATTTTGCAGCAATGCTCTTGGGTTTTGACGGCTTACTCAGCTTGGTTTAGATAAAAGGATTAAATCCTAGTAGTTTATCTTGTACAACTGGAGTTGGCAGAGATGTTCTTGTTGGGTTTTATCATGGTTTGAAGATGAGTATATTTCTTATGGGTATGCGAAGCATGGAGTGTGTAATGATTTTTCTTCTAAATGGGATTAATGGAAGTTATTGGCTAGTTGAGTGCGTCGATGTCTGCGGCGCGGAAGGGAGATAAAAGTTCTCATGTTATCCTAGTATGGCTTGGTATATTAGATTTTGCATATGGTGTTGAGCTGTAGACTGGTTGTCGCAATGTGGGTTATTCTAGACTATTGTGCTATGAACTATGTTGGAAAATGCCAACGGTTGCGTGGCGAGGTGCATCAGATTATCATGTAGTAGAGTGGTTGGTATTCCAAAGATCAGCGGACGGCTGGGAAGGATTGCTTTCCTTAATTGGGCCTTTGTGACGGATGTCAGTATAGAGGTTTCTACCATTGATTCAGTTCCGGTATTGAGGGACTCTTTTTTAAATGCGTTTCTTGTGGCCGGGCATGTCGTCGGGTGAGACTGTGGATTTCGGTATTGGTTTGGTGTCGGGCATCGTATTGTACGGCTCCGATATGAGTTATAGTAGTGGAAGAAGCATATTCAAGCTTCTTGGTAATGAGTTTGTTGGTAAGCGGATTGGCTACGTATTCAGATTGAGATGTCTTGGTTGGCCCTGAGATGTATTGTTGAGGGATAGGTTTAATCTCTCGTTATTGAGCTTGTTAGTGATTTGGGGAGATCTATGAGATGCTTTTTCGGTGCTGTGAGGCACTATGATTTTCGAACTGTGGGAACATATATTGCGGTGCTATCGAGATTCATAGTGGAAGTTAAGGGAGGAGGACATCAGTTATGTTTGAGTTTTGTAGCTTTCAACGCTATATGTAGATATTGTTAGGCACTCAGTATTTTGTTGCAGTGAGCAAATTTGGATCGATGTGCATCTCCCTATGTGAGATATATATATGGATCGGGTGGCACGCCGCCATGGGTATGTTATCTGGATCGGGTTGCACACCGCAACAGTGTGATGTTGAGAATAGTTTTCCATATGTTACTTGGTATGTCTTGCTCCCTGGCTTCTGAAGAAAGTCTGTATTGGGTGTTGCTCGGCGAATGGCGCATCGGTTGTGTCCTTTCAGGACTGAACGGTGTATATTACTTGCTTCGCCAAGGATGTGAGGGATTACTTGGTTTCAGACATCAATCTGTGCGTGGCTTTCTATTTTGAGCATAGCGACTTGAGGTACTTCATGTGTAACAGTGTTTAGATAAGATCGCGCATTGTAGTGAGGCTACGTGGAGATTAGACCCTTTGGGGTAGATACAAGTATTCTATTTCTATGATGTGGGACGGGGTCACAGCCTTGTGTTGTGTTGAGACTGAAGAGTTTGAGTTACAGCTCTTTTGTTTGAGTCATTTATCATGATTTGAGTACGTTCAGACTGCCCATCATTGGTGCGTGGATTATGCAAGTAGTGGCCTAGGCCTGTGATGAGGTGTCATATCTCCATAGTGGTGCGTTGAATTCGAGGTGATCATTGATGTCATTAATAAATGCAAACATATGTGATTTTAGCTGATTAGAGGGTCCATATCGAGGTATGGCCCGGAAATCTGTTGTGGTATTAGTCACCAAGGAAGTGGCTTCATGTATGGGTGGCCTGAGGAATGGTTATGGTTTATCGCGTGTTTTATTTATCGTTAGCAGTATATGAAAGTGATGGAATATGACTTTAGCTAATAAGAGGTTCTGATTTTGAGTATGAATTCGGAAAGTGCAATGTGGTTCTACGATTTATGACCAAGATGGATTGTGAAATTTCAGCCGAGTTGAATTATCGGACTTATGTAAGATAGGGTGACGAGGGATCACCCCGGGTATATGCTTGGAAAGGTCATTTAGCTATTGGTTGGCTTCTAGGACAACTCTGGATACGCTCGAGGATGAGCACTTGTTTAAGTTGGGGAGGATGTGATAACCCGGCACGTTGTCACGTGAGTTACCGCCCCGTTTCCCCCATATTATGTTGTTCTATGTTTCAATATCAGTATTTGAGTTGATCGGATAGAATTGATTTTGTTTTAGTTGGAAATGAGGCACATAGTCTCTTTGAAGGAAGCTTGTTTTGGAAAAGTCAATCGGAAGGTTACTATATAGTTAGTAGGTTCGGATGTGAATTCCGGTGATTTGGTTAGCTCTGATAGGTGATTTGTGACTTAGGAGTGCGATCGGAATTGATTTTGGAGGCCTGGTGTAGAATTAGGCTTGAATTGGCGAAGTTTGATTTTTTGGCGAATTCCGGTTGATAGGTGAGATTTTGATCTGAGGGTCGGAATGGAATTTCGAGAGTTGCAGTAGCTTCGTTAGGTGATTTTGGATATGCATGCAAATTTTTAGGTCATTCGGACATTGTTTGGTCGGGTATTTGATCAAAAGTGCATTTCGTAAGTTCTTGAAGAACTTAGGCTTTGATTTGGTGAAATTTGATGATTTTGATGTTAACGATAGTGTTTTAATGATTGGAACAATTTTGAATAAGGTCTTGGGGTGTGTTGGTGCTATTGGTTGAGGTCCCGGGGGCCTCGGAGTAATTTCGGGTGGTTAAACGGAGAATCTTGATGTTTGTTGCAGGTCTGGTGCACTTGGCTTCTGGTATTTCCGCATCTGTGGAAAAGGAGCCGCAGATGCGGCTAAGAGATCGCAAAAGCGTTTCTAAGGTCCTGGGCAATTTCCGCAGAAGCGGAGGGGTTTCCGCAAAAGCGGGCATCGCAGATGCGATTTTGGACCGCAGAAGCGGTCTGGGCTTTTTTGGAAGAAACCACAGAAGTGGTTGGGGAACAACAAAAGCGGTGACCGCAGAAGCGGTAATTAAAGCGCAGAAGCGAAACATCGCGGTGGCAGAAGGGTTTATATCAATAATTCATCTGCGAGCTTATGTCATTTTTCCTCCATTGTGGAGCGATTTTTGAGAGCTTGGAGGCGATTTTGAAGAGGGATTCAAGGGTTAATAATTGGAGGTAAGTTCCTTGGCCTAATTATTCAACTTTATGGTAGAATTATCATGGAAATTGGTTGAAATTCATTAAAAAGGCGTAAAGCTAGGGCTTGAGTTTTAATATTTCAAATTGGAATTTGATAGGTCATTTGAGCTCGGATTTGGGAGTTCTTGGTATGTACGGACTCGTGGCGAGATGAGGAATCCGTTAATGTGAGTTTTGTAATTTTTTTCGAGAAGCAAGCCCGGGGCTCGGGTTTTGCTAGTTTGTAGATTCTTGATATTTTTCGATTATTTTCGGTTGGGTATTGTTCCCTTAGCATGTTGTAATGCATTCGCTATGATTTTGGTTAGATTCGACACGTGTGGAGCCTGAATTGAGGGGCAAAGGCTTCACGAGCGAGGAATTTTACCGGTTCGAGGTGAGTAATACTTGTAAATGATATCCTGAGGATTTGAAACCCCAGATTTGCACATCATAGTGTTGTACTGAGGTGACTTGCACGCCGGATATGTGCGTGGGGTAGAGCACCATTGGGGGACTGTGACTTGGCCCGTCCCGGTTGTTGATTTTTACCGCGTATTTGACTGAAATTATTTGTTATCATCATAATTTGGGCTCATTGCCATGTTTGGGGCTTGGTGCGAACTATGTGAATCCTTCGGGGATGGATATCACTGTTTTTGCATTACTTGCATATTATTTGATCTCGGTCCAAGGTTTTAATACTATTTTGCAAACTCAGCCATACTTCTAAGTTTTGAAAACTTAAACAATATGTTATTAACGTTTTGAGCTGAGGACCATCATGTTAATATGCCCAAGTGGCTTATGTGCATTTCTGGACTGAGCATGGATCGAGTTGCGTGCCGCAACAGTGTTATAGTGATTTATGAATATATGGATAGCTCAGTTTGCACGCCGCAGCGATGATATATTGATGTTGAGGCCGAGAGCATGTTTGAAGCCAAGACATGGTTGATATTGCGCTTGGGCTGTAGGAGCCCCTCCGGAGTCTGTACACACCCAGTGGGCGCCGGATCGGGCCGCGCGCCGCAGAGATACTGTATTGATATTGAGGCTGAGGGCCTGGTTGATGCCATGAGATGGCTTGATTATAGCGCTTGGGCAGTAGAAGTGCCTCCGGAGTCTGTACACACCCCCAGTGAGCATCGTCGACGTTAAATGGATCAGACTGCACGCCGCAGTGGGTACCGGAGTGTTCCGTCGTATGCATTGCATTGCATTCATACAATTGTTTACTATTCGTTGTTTGTGTTATTTCTTGAGAAATTTATTTGTTGTTCTGATATTGTCTTATCACTCTTAAAGAGGATAAATCTTAGACAGTGGTAACAGTGACACTGAATGATGTAAACGGGTCAGGTAACAATGGCTGACCAGGGACAAGAATATTGCCTGAGGGGCGAGTTTTATGAGCTCATTTTTGCATACTTGTTTGTGCCCGAGGGGCTGGATTTTGTGCTGACTTTCACTACGTGTTTACGCATTCATTTGCTTAACTGTTGGAAAAATATATTTTCAAAAGAGATTTTAAAACTGAGCTAGATGTTTCTAAAGGATTTTCACAGTTTTACTACTTTGTTCAAAAGGTTGTACTGCAATATATAGCATGATGGAGTGTTTTTATGTGATTTCTTACCGCTCAGTTATTATTTACTCTTATTACCACTGAGTTGGAAGTACTCACTTTACTTCCTACACCTCGCGTGCAGTTGCAGGTATTGTTCATCCGGTAGCGGATTATTAGTGGACCGAAGGCCTTACTAAGGTAGTTGAGCAAGGTGACCGCCAGCGTTCGTGGCACCGCACTTCATCTTTGAATTTCGGTTTTTATCTTGTATATATAAATTATTGGCCCTGTATTAGTGTTCCTACTCCTTAGATGCTCGTGACTTGTGATACCCCGGTCGGGTTGTGCTGAGCGATAAATATCAGTTATTAATGCTAATAAGTCGTATTATTTGTCATTTATAGTTATTAATTGTTAAATAAGTCATTGTTGTTCTGTTGGCTGGTCTTGTCTTCATGAGAGGCGCCATCGCGACTAGGATTGGGAATTGGATCGTGACATTGACCTCGAAGAGTGCCTAACACCTTCTATTTGAGGTAATTTGAGTCCTTACCCATATTTGGTGGCATTGACTAGTAATATAGAGTTATCTGCATAATGGATACCATAACGCACCTCAAAATTCATTAGGTGGAGACTCTTATCCTTTTAATACTATACCTCACATCCAAAAGAGTTGTCATGATGTCAAAACCCTCTTTCGCGAGAAAATAAGGCGCGGCAGAGCTCGCACCTCGAAACCCAAAAAAACTCACAAAATTTTGAGCACGCATTCCAATACGAGTCGAGCCATACCAAAATCATCCAATTCTGACCTCAAATCGGCCTTTAAATCAAACACTAGAATCGATGTTGGAATCATGAAATACAACAAAATTCGAATAAAAAATACTTATCCCAATCCAAGTCGTGACAATCCCTTTTAAAATCGCCCAAAACCAAGCTCTCTAACTCATTGAGATGAAATAACAACTGCCCTTGAAACAGAGTACTATATAAGTCTACCTAGGGGTCCTCTTCGTGATCGCGAGACCTAATTCGCGAACACGAAGAATAAATCGTCAAGTTCCAGACATCCATCTTCACAAACGTGGCCTGGAGCCTGCTAACCCAACCCCTCAACTCAACTGGCCTATATGTATGCAACTACACGCACACAAACGCGAAGGCCAACCCCTGGCTCCCCTTCCAACTATTCCTCCAACATGATCGCAACACGAAGGACACAAACGTGATGAACATCTCCTCTCCAGGCTACGCGAATGCAACAACCATCTCGTGAACATGATGAGTGAATCCTCAGTCACCCAAAAACACATCACGATCGTGAATGGACTTCCATGATCGCGATGAACTGCAGAACATCAGAAAAACCAACTACCCTAATCATGAAAAATGGTCTAAAAATCATTTGAAACACAACCGAGGCCATCAGGATCCCATCCAATCATATCAACCAATCCCAAAACATAATAAAGACCTACTCGAGGCCTCAAATCACACAAAACATCATCGAAACTACGAATCACACCTCAATTCAAGCCTAATGAACTTTCAACATCCAAAAGTCACGTCGAACCATATCAAAGCAACTTGGAATGACATCAAATTTTGCATGCAAGTTCCAATTATACAACGGACCTATACTAACTCTCAAAACCACAATTCGAAGCCGAATTCAACAAAGTCAACTTTCGGGCAAACCTAACAATCTTCCAAACATTCAACTATCCAACTTTTGCCAATTCAATCTAAAACAACCTAGGAGTCTCCAAATCTAATGGAAGCAACAAAACACCATTTCAGTATCGTCTACTCATAAGTGAAACTCCGGTCAACTCTTACAACTTAAAGATTCTACAACAGGAATCATTCTTCCCAATAACTTTTGAATCGCTCGAAACCCAAAACCAACCATACATGCAAATCATGATACATAATATGAGGCTACTCAAGACCTTAAAGCTCTGAACAAAATGCCAAAGCTCAAAACGACTAGTTGGGTCATTACATCAAATCATAAAACAGGATCTAGTACCCAAATTGATTTATCATATCATTACAAAAACCTATTAGGACATAGCCAAGCCATCAGAACTGAATCTATATAAATCAACCAAGTCACACATACTGCCAAACCAAAAACTAACCTAGACCAAAATTCTCACTCTTAATAGACCTTCTTTGAATTTTAAGCTAATTCTTTCATCTCTCTAATACTATTGTGTATAATCAATAACGAAATAGAAATACTACCAATCCCAGAATTATATGGTGCAAATATGAAATCTTTAGCCATATGACAAAATCTGGAAAATACTTAAGTACCATCTCCTAGAACTTAGAACCACTTGAACCTTTCTCGAGAGTCATCCGCTCTACTCTAATCTCCTATGCATTGCTAATATGCACCGAGCGACCTATGCTCCATTAACTCATAAATAGTTATAAGAAGAAACATCATCCTTAAGCAACTAATATTTCCTTCCCCTTTGTTTATCGTGAAAATGATAATAACAATTAAATTTTATGATGGTACACTAATAATATGTGATCTAGTTTTATGCTAGTTTTTAAGAAATTGGTGCTAAGTGTATGAGATTTAGAGACGAAATAGGAGTTAAGGAAAGAGTTATAATCAAACCGATAGGCTAACAATCGGGGCCTCGAGCTTATTGATTATGGGACTAAAGGTCGGTTCTAGAGCTCAGCTACGAACTATCGAGGGTGATCGGGATAGGGATAATAGTTAAAAGATAATTAACAAAGGCTTTTGTAGCCAATGATAAGCAATAAATGAAAGCAATAATATCAAGAGAGTATGTTAGAGAGCAAAGATAATGTTCTTGTATATTTCGTACAGAATCACTTGAAGCAACCGACTTTACAAAGTGACAAGGATCCTCTTTATATAGGAGGGAAATCTTAAAATTGTACAAAATACATTAATTACAAAGATATGGAGATGGTACAACTAGATATGACACCCTGATTAGGGTTTAGATTACATCGGAAGGTTCTGTCAGTCCTAGTAGTGTAGCTTGGGAACTCTCCAATTTCTTCATGGCTGCGACAAACATTGTCCCTAGGTCGGGCGTCGACGATCCTCGAAGGAGTAAACTCGATCACAGCATTGTAGCCTCGAGGCTTCAAGATAATCTTCCAAGATGCCTTAATGATGAGAAATTGGACCCTTCGATTTTGCCATATACAAATAGTCCCCGCGTTTCTTAGAGAGGAGCGATAAGAAATGACCTTGACATCCGGCTCTTCGAAATTCCCATGATAACGTCACGTTGATTACATCATACTTATGAAGTCAGCCTTCACGATAACCAGTGCATCCCATGGACTTGTCTTTTCAACGTCATTCAATGCATTGTCGATTCCCATTCTTCATGGCAATAATATCACCATCGATTCAGTTTTCAATGAATCATTGATTTCGCTTACCGACCCATATTTAAAAGGCATTGATGGTGTTGGGACCCTTACTTTAAGTTGAATAGAAGTAGGGCTTCGAAGCCCTAAACCAAGACTTAGCCTATAGACCCCGCGATAATCTTCGAGGGGGAATTCGCTCGAAAGCTCGAGGATGGAGACTCCCTTTACACTTTTAAGAGCAGTCCTCAAGTGAGGGTTGTCTTAGGGCTTCTGAAGACTTGCCTTGAACTTAATGCATATAACCTTGAGGCATTGTAGATAGGTCCCAGATGAGGGGCTGCCCGGATTTAGATGATATCCTAAGGTCGAAACCATATGAATGGAGCTTGAAGTGCTTATTTTTCTTGTTGAGAGGAGCCTTCAAAATCGGGTACCATCTCGAATCTTGCAATGATACTAAAGGCTTCCTGGAGCCTAACTTCTTTCGGGCGGAGGTTCTCGAGGTGGGGTACCACCTCAGGACCGGAGATTATACCTTTGGCTTCTTAAAGCCTAACTTCTTTTGGGCGGAGATCCTCGATGTCGTGTACCACCTCGGGACTTTAGATCATTCTATTGGCTTATTAAAGCATAACTTCTTTTGGGCGAAGGTCTTTGAGGTCGGGTACCACCTCGGGTCTGGAGATGATGCCATTGGCTTCTTAAAGCCTAACTTCTGTTGGAAAGAGGTCCTCGAGGCCAGGTACAACCTCGGGATTGGAGATAATGTAGTTGGCTTCTTAAAGCCTAACTTCTTTTGTGCGGATGTCCTCGAGGTCGGGTACAACCTCGGGACGGGAGATGATGTCGGTTTCTTCTTAGGTAGGCGGGTTGCCGCCATTGTTTTTCATATATAGGGTCTCTTCTGCTCCTTTGGAGATCCGACTATTTTAGATAGTTACCCTTCCGTTTCGGAATTTAGCCTTTCATTAGCTCAGCATTAAAGTATTTCTATATGTTCTTACTTCAGTTCTCTAGTCTTGCCATTGCCATGACTGCTTCATCGGGGTCTGTCCAGTAGAGAGGGAAAAGTTCCACCCCTGACACTCAGGATCAACAAGAGTTTACCTTGAAGATAATTTCTTCGAAAGGAGTGAAGTACCTTGAGTTTGTGAGGAAATATTGTGGATGAGGGAGAAAGTAGCTCTACAGATAATTTCCCTAGGTGAGGGCATCACGGATCGTGCCGATGGATTCGTGAATGTGTACACATATCCTTTCACACTGGGTCCTCTTGATAGGGTTGTGCTCGACTTCTACTTAAAGTATCGGGTTACCTTGGCACAGATCCACCCGTCGTTTTGGTGAATATTGTTGATGATGAGATTTTCTGTGGAGAAGGTGGGGCTTGAATTCAAGCTTAGTCATCTCATTAGGCTATGCCGACATTTTCACCATCGAGGTTTGCTAACCTTGCGGTGACGATCAACCATGCCCTTTGTTGTTGGCGATGAGGAAGATGGGGACCAGTAGTGATGAGTCAATTTGTCTGAGTCCAAATAGCTAACGTTATCCTTGTCGAACTTATGAAATTCCCTGAGGAATGGAGCTCTACACTTAAGTAGTACATCCCGTGTCTTCTCAATTTTGGGTATGGCGAGGGCTTGTTTCATAACCGTGCCTTCTCAATTTCGTTAGTGGTTTCATGGGTGCCGAGCGATGTTCCTAATCTGCCTGGTTGGGTTTGAGAGTTGGCGACCCACTCGACTTGTCAGGAGCGCAAGTGGCGAGCTTCGTCTTGGGGCATATGGGAAGAAAGACATCACGGTGTGTGTTTATACTACTATTTACTTTCTCTTCATTCAATTTGGAGAGACGATTTCCCTTTGTTTGTATTAATCTTGCTGCCATATGTATCGAAGAGCCTTCTAAGGCAAAATTGCACTCCTTTGAAGAGGTAGAAGGGTTGCCATCATCCGGGATAAAGAACGATAACAATAAGTGAGATATGCTTTCACACGTTAATGGCGCTCAAGGCCTTGCTAAACGGGGCTAGGGCTTCGGAGTGAAAGCATCGTCTGAGCCAGCCGCGCCTGTTGTTCCTGATTCTATAAAGGTTGTTTCTCCGAGACACCGTGCCTCAATCGGATTCAATTCTTTAAGGGATGAAGGGGCTAGACTAACAGATGTGATCTCGACCTTCGAGAAAGCTCAGTGACTTCACTTTGTGTTGAGTTTCGACATAGGCTTTTTGAATTCCGCATCTTCCTTTCCTTATCATGTTTAGTTTTGCTAGCCTTTGACCAGATTAAGTTTGAGCTATTTCGCCATAAAGTCAGACTCTGAAAAGCTCGGGATGAGGATAGGTCCCTTGGGCAAGCTCCTTTGCAAGGAAAAGGAAGTCGAGCTGGCACACTTATGGTATGAGGAGAGCTGGAGCTTGAATTACGAGAGCTACTTGATAGAGAAAGTAGTTTTCTGTCCCGGGTGAGTATGCGTTTCGCCTTTTAGCTTCTGAGGCTAACACTTCATCTATCCCAGTTGCAGAAAAAGACGGAGGTCCAAGAACGTCTTTAAGATGATGGTTTTATTTTTCCCTCGTTAAGGACTTTTTGAGATAATTTTTTCCTAACTCTTTGATGGTTCGGGAAAAGCCTCGATTACGATTCATTTTTATGGCGATGTTTGAGAACCTCAAGAGATTCGGCTCGGAGGCTGAGCAGCTTGAAGCCTATGATATAGAGCCGACATGGTTGAAGCTCTTTTACCTATACTGAGGGTAGCCTATTTAACCAGTCCTTTTCGAAGTAGATCCGAAGTAATTGAAGGCTTGTGATTTTGTAGCGACACTCAGGCATCCCCAAGTCGCGTTAGTTTTACTGGTACAGCATTATGACTGTGTTTATTTGTGCTTGGCCGAAGCCATTTTGATTCGTAGCGAAGTAGTTTAGGAATCTATATAGAGGGTATGCCTTTTAGGGGTCTTACAAGTTTGATATATATCCTTAACTGCGGGGTCAAGTTTACACCTATAGTAAGGTTTTATAAAATTTTCATGCCTTTGAGGTCTTTCAGTTTTTAGATACTTGGTACAAGTATGGTTCATGCCATGTTTTAGGTCTTACAAATTTTAGATATTTGGTACAAGTATGGTTCATGCCTTGCTTGAGGTCATATAGATTTTTCAAACGTTTGAGGTCTTACATATTTGTTACTGCCTTACGTAGGTCTTACGAGACCGAGTTTGCCCGTTTGGGGTCTTATGGACTCTTGTTTTTAATTAATTGAGATTGGAGATAGTACCTGAGTCATTAATGTTGTTCTGTCTAGGGAGCCATTATTCATATACTTGATATTGCCTCTTTGAGGGCTTATAGTTTTGGCAATTCCGACCCTGAGGTCATGCAATTTTTGAGATTTTGTAAGGCCCCGGAAAATTTCGCTAAGTAATCTAGGATTTCGTGGTTCCACGTAGGATAATTATCATATTTTATGTGCTATTAACATGGTGGACATCAATTAGACTTGGTAAATATGAGTATAAGTTTTATGCTAAGTGATGTGAGGTCCAAATGGAAGCCTAAGTGTATGCCAAATGGGAAAATTTCCGTAATAGGCTAAAATTCCAAATAGATTCGCACAAGGCTCCACTTTAAACGAGCATGTCTAAATATGTATATGGTTTTATGTGGTTAATAGTATATAAAATGAAAGATCTTTGAGTCTAGTTTCCAACTCTTCAAATCGTTCGTCATTTGGACATTCCTACACAAAGTTATGATCACATTACCAAAGGCTGGAAAATGCAATCCTGTGTCATGTCAGATCTGCGATCTCAATGTAAAATATGCGGTCCGCATTTTTAATCTACGATCGCAAATCAAACCGCAGATTGAACCAGTGTAGCCTAGTTTTGGACGCCGATTTTGTGGTGCATTATGCAGCCAGCATTCGCGTTCTGCGGTCAGTTCTGCGATCGCATACCTAACATCGGAGGGTTAATTTTCTAATTTTTATAACCCGACCCCATTTTAATATATAGCATTTGGGGCTTCATTTGGGGTCATTTTCTACTAATTTTACAGAGAGGTGAGAGCATTTTAGAGAAAGAATGAGGGACCCAACATGTAAATCATCCAAATCTTGCATCAATCTTCAAGAATCAAGGAACCCAATCACAAGTTCTTCATCTAAGAGGTAAGATTCTATGCCCTAGGTTTTCATTTCGAGTTTAGAGTATAGGATGGGGTATTGAGGTATGATTCTTGGGTGTATTAGTATTGTGTAAACATGCATGTACAAGTTAGATTTATGGGAAGATTGTTTAACTTAAATAAGTAAGATTGGGTTAGGGAATTAAGGGAATCTTGAAAAGGGGATTTGTAATCGAGATGCTCATCTAGTATTTGATAAAATGCTCAAATGAGCTAGAGTTATGAATATCTTTCTAATTTTTGCTCAATTTTGCTATGTCTCAAAATAGATTGAAGTTGCTAGAATTTCCGGAACGTTGTAGTAACTTAAGGAAAAGCTCTTTGAGGTATGTATGGCTAACTTTGACCTTTGTAAAATCACCTTGTTTGGTGTACGAATAATTTGTGTGTGATATCTACGTAGATTGTTTGTGAAATTCTTGTGGTTGTTTTGTTGGGTGTTTGATTGGTTTTATTGAGTGTTTATTGTCTAATGGTGAAAGTAATTGACAATGAACTAAATGCGTGATTGTGAAAGTGTTATGTGGTAAGAGTTGAGAAACAAATGATGGAAGGAAAATCATAAATGATGCAATTGGAACAACTGTGGTAATACCATTTGGCTTGTTGTGGAAAATTATTGTGGTGACTTAAATTGCATATGAATTGTTGAAAATGAAGGAAAATGGTATTGATGGTTATGGAAACTTGTAAATTGTTGTGGTTGTTCTTAAGAAGTGTTGTTGTTGATCTTTGTGAATTGTTGATTGTTGTTGTTTTGTTTGTGAATTGTAACTGTACGGTGGGATCGGGTTGCGCGATGCAACATGAAGTAATAAGGTGTGGGTTGTGGTGATAAGGGTGGCTGAGGTAATAAGGGTGGCCGAGGTAATAAGGGTGGCCGAGGTAATAAGGGTGGAAAGTGATCGAAATCACTATTGAAGCAAAATATGAGCAACTTGTGAAATCATTGATGTGGAAATGTAGAAGGGGGAAACAGGAGAGTTTGTAAACTTGTTTGGCTTGATTGTTCCTTTCATGTATGTTTGGTTGCTGCTTCTATTATTGTTCTCTACTTGTGTATCAAATTGTGAAATCATTGATGTGGAAATGTTGAAGGGAAAAAGGAGAGATTGTAGACTTGTTTGGCTTGATTGTTCCTTAACTGTGTATTCGATTATTGATTCTGTTAGTGCTTGCAACTTGTGTATGGTTTGAGTTTACTTAGGGCAAGGTTTGTTCATACATATCAGTACAATTCAAATGTACTGACATCCCTTTTGCCGGGGGCGCTACATTCGTGTCATGATTATAGGTGGATCCATAGCAAGTACTCCAGTCCACCGATCGTAGCTCCCCTTCATTTTCCGTCAGATGTATTGGTGAGCCCCTTTCCTCTCGAGGCCTTGTGTGGCTCATGCCACTTTTTATCTCGGAGTCTTGTTTTGGTTTTTGGTGTAAGGTATAGCCGGAGCCTTATCACCGGCAAGTATTGTATCACCCTTTTTTTATCCTTAGAGGCTCTGTAGACAGTAAATGTGGGTTGCGAACTTATGTAAATATGTATTTTATATATTGGGTGGTGTAAGATGTAAACCACGCTTAGAACTATGTATGTTGTGTATGTTTTGTAATAAATGGTGTTTTCAATTATGAATGGCTTTTTCACTTGGTTATTAACTAATGAAAATGTGGGGGTAACACGTGGGATAAGAAAGGCACCCAGGTCCGCTTGATTGGGGATACCCGATCGAGCGCCGGTCATGTCCCTCGAATTTGGGGTGTGACAGTTTTTTACGCCAGTCCCTGAGTGTTCGGTATACTTTCGGCCTTAGAGACGTTTAAAAATTTTCATGTTGCCTCGTTGAGGGCTTATGAGTTTTGAGTCCTGACCTAGAGGTCATTCAGATATTGAATTATTAACCCCAGTCCCCGAGTGTTTAGGACGTTTTCGTCGGAGAAGTCATATTTGCAGAGGTGCCGAGCTTTTTTCGGAGTGTGGGATACTTTGATAAAAGACATTCTTCAATTATTTGGTACAAGTGTACATGTTTTCACTGTCAGGGGCCCGTCTATAAGGACATGGTTCATTCGAGCATTTGGCCCGGTACATCATTTTCCTATTGGGACCCCATTTGGATTTTCATGGCTTTTTTGAGTTGATGACCTTCTGGGGGATGACCCCCCCAGTGTTCGAGGTCGATTGCAAATATAACCTTGAATACTTGTTGAGTCTTCCTTAGGTAGTATGCAGATGTTTCCTCGTTAAAAACCTTGTCGGTGAAACCCTTTTTAGGGGATAAAAACACAGCCAAAGAAAAATAGTGCAACAGATGCTTTAGAACCTTAAGGTCTTTAAGTTGGGTCGGTGTTTTGGTTGCATAGGTTGAGCTCCTGCATAAAGGTTAATGTGAAATGTAAAATGAAAAGGGAGATGGTTATACCTTAGTGTGGGATGTGTCAGCGATGTTTCGATATCCGATATGTCCTAGTAGTTTGTGATGAGGAAGTAGTGCAGTACTAGTACTTTGCTTGTTTAATTGGGCTTAATCGAAGATGCAGATTGATTACACTTTGACCCTTTTGTGACTGGAGGTATTGGTGTCGGTTCCACATCGTGCAACGCAAATAGTTCCCTTGCCGCATGTTATTCCTCATAGACAGTTTTAATCATATCTTTCATCGGGAATTTCATCATTTGATGGAGGGTGGATGGTACTGCTCTCATTCAGTGTATCCGTGGCCGTCCGTACAAGGCTTTTTACCTCATGTCTCCTTTGATGACATAAAATTTGACATTTTGGGTTGCTCCGACCATGTTGACTGGGAGGGTAATTTCTTCTTTCCTCGTTTCACTTGCCATATTGAATCCATTAAGGACTTGAGTGGCGCGCAATTTGATCAAGCAATTCGAGCTGCTCTATTACCCTCAAGCTAATAATGTTGGTTAAGCTACCTGGATGCAGGAGTACATGTTTTTTTTGAAATGTATCTATGAGGAAAGAGATTACGAGTGTGTCATTGTGAGGTTGAAATAAGGTCTTACTGTGTTCCTCGCTGAGTACGAGGGCATCTTCGGGTATGTATCCCCGGGTTCACTTTTCTTTGGTGATGGATATTTTTGTCCATCTCATCACGGGTTCATATGGAGCATCGATGCCTCCCAAGATCATGTGGATAACGTGTTACGACTCATTTGTTTCATTCTTCATAGCCGCCTCTCTGTCCCGAAACTGATTTTTGGCCTGGTTGCTTGAGAATTCTCGGAGGTAACCTTTATTGAGTAGTCTGGCTACTTCCTCTCAAAGCTGGTGGCAATCCTTGGTCCTGTGGCCGTGTGTGCTGTGAAACTCACACACTAAGTTATGATTCCTTTGTGAAGGATCTGATTGTATGGGCTTGCGCCATCTGGCGTTCTAATGGGTTTATTTACTCATGCTAAAGATAGAATTTGAAGAAATAGATGAAAAACTAAGCATATTAATTGATTACTAAGAAGAAACTACAATAATCTATCGTTAATAATGAGAAAAAGTGCCAACATTGGCTACAAAAATAAGTCTCACGAGCGCAGCCCAGTCTGGAATATAAAGATGACCTAAAAATGGTAAAATGTTATATTTATACTAGGCTAGAAAAACTGGACAAAAATACCCTTGCGGGGTCAGTGCGGGCCGTGCAAAATGGACCGCGGCCGCACTGGCTCTTGGACCTCTCATTTCTGCTTCTCTGATGTTGGGGACCGCGGACTATGTGGAAGTGCACCGCGGCCGCAGTGGAAGTTGGCGCGGCTGCACAAAAACGAATGCGGGCCACATTGCTTGGAATTGGCAAAATGTGAGCTCTCTGAATCTCTGCTCCGCAGACCGCTCAAAAGAGGAGTGCGGCCGCGGAGCCTGACCACAGACCGCATGAATCGTACCGCACCCGTGTTGCCTCCAGCTTGAAAATGCCAACTCTCTTAACCTCTTATTGCAGCCGCATTCACCTTTGTGCGGTCTACACTAGGTTCCCTTTTCCTCAATTTACTAGTCCTTGACACTTTAGCGGGTTTCAGTCCCTTTTGAGCCGGTCTTGGACATTCGTCGCTTTGTCGATCAAACGTGCAATCAAACACAACTTGTGAGCATTTTGGGACTATTTTGTAGCAATTTATAACCAAATCATAGGCAAGTAGGAGCATAAAACATGTTAAAATCCCATCTTATCAACTGCCCCAAACATAAACCTTTACTTGTCCTGAAGCAAAAAAAATAAGACCTATTCCTTAAAGGACAATCCAAGTAATTCCAGCTATCCTAAAGTAACCTCAATAAGCATAAATTTGGACTAACCATTGCCCTCAACACAAATAGATCATTAATAACATTACAACCTTGAAAACTATGGATCAAGTGTGACACAAGAGCATCAATAATTGACTCATTACATCAAAGAACTCTCTCAATTACTTTGGTCGTTGTGGATCCCAAACTCATACACCCTCAACTCTCCCTAAGAAAACCTCACCTTTTAGTGTATACATACACAAACCGAGGTTAAATGGGAGTTCACTCGTCTATCTCAAGGAAAGGTCACAAGTCTGGCTCTAGGTACCATATGCTTAAACCTCATGTAAGTATCCAAAAATGGACTCAAACCCTTAAGAAGGTTCTCACGCCATCCATCATTGGGAAGAGCCATACAATACTCCACCTTTGGAAAGAACCGTGGCCTTAAGAACCAAGGGTTTATTGAAAACACCAAAAACAAAACAAAGGGCTGTGAGCCTATCTACGAAGCTAAAAATGAAATTTTTTTATGAACATACGAAAATAAAAAATAGAATGAATATTTGCAATAGGGGATTAGAATATACAACGGGGGATGAATATATACAAAAATGTAACTTAACTTTATATACAGACCAAAATGGGAGATAAAAAGTATGATAAAATTACTGAATGTAAAGTTATATAGATACCAAATAGAAATTCAACCAAAAACATAGATTGAGTCAACTACTATATACAATCATCCAAATAATCAATAAAAAAGTAGGGCGCACATCAAAAAGTCATAAGAAAGGATATAGGGGCTCCCTAGGCCTGGTCCATCTGCATGGGATCATCAGTGGTCCCCATGTCCTCTGTTTGTGCGGGAACCTCAGACTGGTTCACAGTCTCCTACTGCTCAGCTGATGGGACTGGGGCCTGTTCCTGGACCGGCTGGATGTCAAGTGCATCATGTGGCAAACTAGAAGAGGCCTTCTGTGGGGCTGCCACCTCAATAATTGCATCAGTTGTGCTGGGGATCTTCCTCTTCTTCCTTGGCTCCCTGGGTGCCTACTGTTGGGGTTCTGCTACTGGTGCTTCTCGGGTTGGGGCTGGGTCCCCGAATAACAAGTCTAGAGGCATCTGGTCTACCAACAGCTTGTCCACATCTGTCCTGAGCTATTTCACAGACTCCTTGGAAGCACATGATCTCCTCATCTTCTTGTGCTCCTTGGAAAGCTCCTTTAGAGCCTTGCCATATGACTCCACTGTTGTAGTCAAGGTAGCCTGTGTCTTCATAATCTTTTCCTTGTTCCCCAAGAGCTTCTTCAAAGTGTCCTCAATGGACTGAGGAATCTTAGCTGGCTGAGGTGCTGACTGGGTATGAATGGTGGAAGACAATCCGGACAACTTGGATGTCGAATGTGACATCCAGTTGTTCAAACTAGCCAACGTCTAGCTCAACTGATGAGCAGCGAGGAGATGAGCCCGGGAAGATGGAACTCCCGAGCCAGCCGAAGTACTGGGACAAGCATAAGAAGAAGGTCCTGGAGGCAAGTCTTCAACTGTAGTGGCAGCATGCATGGTGGAAGGCTCGGTAGAAGGCTCTACCGTTACTGGCTCTTCAAACTGTCTAGTTAGGGAAGAGGAATATGGCTGGTAGCTCCTATTTTTATGGTTTTCCGGACCCTGCATACTGTACCACGAGTAAGGAGACACGTGCTTGGTCTTGACATCATATCTCTTCTTCTCCACCTCCAGATCTCGGAAATACATTGAAATTGTGTTGGGAAATGGATAAGTACGGTCATGCTCTTGCCCCACAGCAGAAATCACACGGTACATCACATTGCCCATATTGATAGGGTACCGACCATAATATATGCAACAAGAATAGCCCGGGTAAGTGGAATAGTCTGATCATGGTTAGAAGGGTAAAGCCGACTACACACAAAAGTCAACCACCCCCGAGCCTCAAAGTTGAAGGTCTTTCGGAATATTTTTCTCCCTGCTTGTAACCACTCTGTCACAGTACCTGGGATTGCCAAGTACTGGGCCAACTAAGGGCGAACATCCTCACCCATCCCTAGTTCGGCTAGATAGAGAGACTCATCTTCATCCCTGAACCCCAAATACTCATTCAAAGAATTTTCATCAAACAACACTGTTTTGTCTCTAACTTTGGTCACCTTGGTATCCTTGACGATGTGGGCCACATTAGAGTAGAATTCCCTGACCATGTGCTCATTTGCATCGATGCACTTCTCCATGAAAAACTCCCTGCCTTTTCTAGTTCTGAACTCCCTTTGCACATTAGGGTTGTGGGGTAAGAGATCAGTGTCAATAAAGCTCCTCTCCGGTATCAATTTGTTCACCGGCCACCACTCCCTAAACTTCTGGTAAGCTATTTGGCTCATGAATCTATCTTCCCACTCTTCGCCTTTCCTAGTTCATGCAATTCCCCCAATCCGAGGCTCACCTCCCTCATCTCTGCCTACACTCTCCCTAGATAATGAAGTTGTGGGGGTGGTGGAGGGCTGCAGAATCGTCAGATAAATCCAAAACTATATTTACCGATCTTTTTATGGAGTGTGATGCTGGAGGGGTATTAGTTAGGTGGAGGGGGTTGGTTATGTGAGTTTGGACTGAATTTGAGGAGATGTCCTTGGAAGGAACATACTCACTCCCCGACGAAAGAGAAGCAACCTTATCAGCAGCTCTTATCAATTTTCGGGTCTTTTTGATGTTCTCCCAGGACTGGGGAGTAAGTTATTCTATTCTCTTGCCTTTACCACCTCTCCCAAGCACCGCGGACCGTGAAAAATCGACTCGGTCCGTGCTAGGAAAAGGCCCAAATCACAACTATCTGAATCTCCCACCGCGGTCTACACAAAATGGGATCGCGGCTACGGTGGGCCAGCGCGGACCGCACAAAAGTGCAATGCGGCCGTGCTGCAAAAAGTCAACTTGAAATCAAAGAGCACCGCGACCGTCACAAGAAAGAAGCGCGGTCGCGCAAAGGTGACCACGATCTACGCTGAGCTAGGGTTTACGGGTACTAACTTAGGGTTGCATTCTTGTTCGATTTTTTACACCTACTTTGTCCCTACTCAGTTCACCCATTGATTAAGCACATTGAGCACATAACCCAGGTTTTAAACTATCTTAAACTAACAATTAAATGAAAAACAAAAGCTAAAACTATTGGTCAAGCCATTAAAATTAAAATATGAAATTAATTAATCACAAATGCATGAAATGTTACCAGGTTTGTGAAGATTAAATGCAATTAATCCAAGCAAGCAAGAGTTACTGTCTCAGAAAAGGATGAACAGTAGTTCTAGGGCTCAGAGTTTTCAAAGTTCAAAAAGGGTATACTGAGACCCTTGGGCCCTCTTTGTAGAAAAATTGTGGGCCCCATCCTTACCTACCAGCGGGGCCACACAAAGCGCACCACAGACCGTGCTGGATTTTACCAAATGAAGTTTCAGTAGGGAACCTTTGTGTGACCGCGTAAAGGCATACCAAGGCCGCGAAGGTCCACCATGGACAGCACAAACTGGATCGCAGCCGTGGTGGGAAACTTCAGAGAGAATTATATTTGGATCATGCCAGCACGTACCGCATAGAAGTGTACTGCGGCCACACTGCATCAACACAATCCCTACAACATTTCACAACTTATTAGCTCAAAAATCCTAAACTACAAAGAAAATCAAAGAAAAAGAAAAAGAAAAAGACATGGGTTGCCTCCCAAGAAGCGCCTGATTTAACGTCGCCGCACGATGCGAGTTACCAACACATAATTTGAAATGTACCATATCCACCACGTGGCTATCATCAATCTTCCAAAGATAATGCTTCACACGATGTCCATTGACTCTGAATATTTCACCATTCTTGTTCCTTAGATCAAGAGCACCAAATGGGGTCACGAACACAGCTTCAAATGGCCCAATCAACTTTGATTTGAGCTTTCCCGAAAACATACGTAACCGGGAGTTGAAAAGAAGAACCATATCACTAACTTTGACTTCCTTTCCCCGAGCATATTTGTCGTGAAGATACTTTATCTTGTTTTTATACAAGGACGAGCTGGAGTAGCCATGAAATCTAAACTCATCAAGCTCATTAAGTTGCTCAACACAGAGATTCGTTGCAACATCCCATTCCAAGATCAACTTTTTAAAGGCCAAGATAGCTTTGTGCTACAATTCCACCAGAAGATGGCAAGCTTTACCAAACACCAATTGGTATGGGGACATACCTATTAGGGTCTTGTAAGCAATCCGGTATGCCCATAAAACGTCATCCAACATTTTCGACCAATCGGTCCTATTAGCATTGACCGTCTTGGACAAGATACGCTTTATTTCTCGGTTGGAGACTTCCACTTGACCACTAGCTTGAGGATGATTGGGGGTGGTCACTTTGTGATTTAATCCAAACTTGGCAAGCAATGAGTCGAAAGCCTTGTTGCAAAAGTGAGACCCCCCACAACTAATGATAGCACGAGGGGTGCCAAACCTTGTGAAGATACTCTTTCTCAAGAATGCCACAACATTTCGGGCTTCATTGTTGGGCAAAGCCATGACTTCAACCCACTTTGAGCCATAGTCCACCTCCACGATAATATAAGTTTTGCCATAAGAGCTCACGAAAGGACCCATAAAATCGATGCCCCAAATATCAAAAATATCCACTTCGAGAATCGTATTGAGAGGCATATCATCCCTTTTTGAAATTTCGCCAGCTCTTTGGCATGCATCACATCTCTTTACCAAATCACTAGCATCCTTAAACAAAGTCGGCCAATAGAAACTGCAACTCAAGACCTTTGAAGTCGTCCTCACCCCTCCATGCTGGCCACCATAGGGGAGGAGTGACAAGCCTCCAATATGCTCAATTGTTCACCTTCCGGGACACATCTTCTAATCATACCATCCGTCCAAATTTTAAACAAGTACGGATTATCCCAATAAAAATCTAAAATATCCCGCTTGAGTTTCTTCTTTCGGTTTGAAGAGAGCTCACACGGGACAATTCCGGTCACAATGAAGTTGGCGATGTCCGCGAACCATGGCATGTCACACATTGACACGGAAAGAAATTGCTCGTCGGGGAATGTATAATTTATTTCAAGGCCGCAACATGGCCTCCCTTCTTCCTCCAACTGGGACCAATTTTCCACAACATGAAGAAGTAGCACCTATCTCATCAATCCTACCTTGGAATTCTTCTTGGTCATCAAACACCTAAGGGCGGCATGGTCTGTGTGTACATTCACCTTGGCCCCCATAAGTTAAGGCCGAAATTTTCCATGGCAAATACAATTTCCAACATATCCAAAAGGAAGAAGGGTGAATAGTGAGTCTGCCACTATACATCGCCTATAACTCCGGAATCCGGTGGTAGATCAGCGCAAACTTGGTATTAAATTATTCATCTTCTCTTTGTGCACAATCCACAATTGATTTCATAGTCAAACTCATAGCCATTTGTGCTAGATCTTAATCCTAAGATTTGTGATTTACTGTAGCATTCGTATTATCTGGAACGTTTCAAACTTCTACTGTCCTTTTTCATTGGATTGTTAAGGAATTTCAGTGTACATTAAGATCCTCTATGTTATTCTATGATTTCTGTAGCACATAGCCTCTTTCACATGCTTTCATTTTTTCAGTTTTTGATTATATGAAAATCTGAAATTATACTACATCTACGTAGTATACATTTGGCCTGTTACATTATCTCGTCAGTTTGGAACCAAGGAACACGACAGAGGTTCACTGCAAATTACTCTAGTTCATGATTCTTATAACTCTGTATTTTCATTTTGAAGATTAGAGAGAGAAATTTTGTAATTTTAATATAGTGGATGAATTTATTTTGACAGTTGCGATTAAAGTACAACAGCACATTGCATTTTTGAGAGAACTGCTCTTTTTGTGATCTAAATTTTAAGAGGCTCATTTGTTCGATGTAAGTGAAGCCCCAAAGGATTGCTAAAGGACTGAACAGTTGTAGCTTTTCCAGTTCTGGTTTTTGCTCTATTAAGGTCATTAATGGCCTCCTCTTCTGGATGTCAGCCTCCTCCAGTGGCTGGATTTCCTCCACAAGCTCCTACTGTCGTACCCAACAATCGTATACAGACAAAAACATTATTGGATTACTCAAACATTCTTAAACCAAACACAATCAATGCGAGAATACAAAGAAATGCAAATGAGAAAACTACTGTTGATCCAATCCCTTTAAGAAGAGCAGCATTTGTAAATGGACAACCATTAGTTACGTTCACTGAGGCAGAAGTGGAACGCGTGAATGTCATTGAAGGGCTTCAATATGTAGTAGTTGGTAAGTCTGCCTACGGATGGCCGAAACTGAGTGAGATTCATCGAATTTTACCTTCACAATATGAAATAAAGGGTGAATGCAGTATTGGCTATTTGAGAGACAGGCATGTCTTTATACGTATGACGTTATGGCAGGATTTTGCTGATTTTATGTCTAAAGGAACTCAATACGTCAAGGACAATAATGGCCGAGAATACCAAATTCGACCTCTCAAATATGATTTGAAATTTAAGGCAGGAGATAAAACTCCAATGGTTATGGCTTGGATCTCTTTTCCAGGTTTATTACCTACTTACTTTGTGAAAGAGTGTACTTTTTTCACTTGCCTCTGCTATTGGGAAACCGTTAAATTTGGACATGGCTAATATAAATAAAACACGACCTAGTTGTATGAGGGTCAAAGTTCTAGTAGACTTGTTAACGGACCACCCAAAAAATGTAAGAATGGACATTTTTAATGAAGCTTTAAGTGAAAGAAGGACTGAATGGATAAACATCAAGTATGATATGATTCCTAAATATTGCAAGGAATGCAGATTTCAATGCCGTGATTATTTTAAATGCTAAAAATCTCATCCGGAATTATCACCTTATCATCAAAGCAAGCAAGGTGCTGAAAATAAAAATGAGCAGACTCAGGTGCGTGATAATCAACCATTGATGATCATAACGAGTGGGAAAGTTGTAGGTAATGTCAATCCACCTGGGGAATAATGGAAGTAAGTTAGAGACAATCGTATCAAGAATAATGGAAATCGAGTGATTGCAGGGAAAGAAATTGTACCAGTTAAAGGGCAGCAGCTGTAAGGATCTGATAGTTCAACTCAAAATATGTTGCAACGTTAAAGGATTTCAAGACAGCTCAGGACAATTTACATCAACCTCAAGTGTCTGTTAGTAATCAGCAAAATCGTGATGCAGTAGGTAAGGAAATTGTACCAGTTCAAAATAATGATCGGCAAGGAAATGGAAAAACAAGATAGGAAGTTGCTTCAGATCATGCAGTAGATAATCAATAGATTCAGATAAATAACAGGTTTGCAGCATTAGAAGACTAAGACGGTGATGAGGAAGACAATAACCAACAGGTTGTTATGAAAGAAAATGATTTTTCAACAACACCAGAAGCTAATACTAATAATGCAAGAGGTCTAAATCCTAAAGCAGCACATTTTACACAAAAATCTACTAGAGCGGGAAGTACATCAAAGTCAGACAAGAAAATTATTCTTACTGAAAAGGAGAATGCAATAGGTGAAGGCAGTTAAAAAGAATCTACAACATCTTGGATCAGTAGAACATTCAAGAAAAATCATGTTGAAACTAACCAATTCTGTCAGGAGATTCCATCACAGGATACTAAGATTGATGTAGCGTTAAAGGTGGCCAATCATGATAGCAGACTGCAGTTTGATGGTAGAACAGTTTGGAATAAACAAGATGAAGAGGATCCCGATGAAAGTGCACTACTAGAGGGTGCTAGTGGAGAAGAGGAATCATCAGATGAAGAAAATGATCAGGAAGAGCAAAGTGTCAACAATAAAAACAAGGAACAAACAACAAGTGAAAGCATCTGGGCTAATGATGAACAAAGTGTGCAAGGAGAGAATAAGAAGACAACAACAAAGGAGAGTGACAATCAGAAAATTTTGATTCCTAATCCTACCAAAGTTTTACCCCCAGCTAAACCCAATATTGCTGTTCAAAAACCTAATGAAGAAATTGATAGAAGCAATGAAGATAAATAAGTCGTAGCAACAGGACAGTCAGTTTAGGAGAAGAGGAACAAAGTCATGATCCCTACTAATGTCCAACAGCAGTTAACAGAAACAAAGGAAAAATTGGAAGTGGAGGAGCTAAATGGTGGTGGAGGAAAAGATTTTGATGATGAATCTACTATACAGAATTTTAATAATGTGGCAAGGCAAGGTGATCTCTCGCCTAGGCATATGGACAAAGGTAGATCAGGAGGTAGAAGCAAGAAGAAAAATACAAGGGAGATTCAAAATTTAGTTCCTGGGGTTCAAACAAGAAGGACCATAACCAAATCCCACAATTAATGATGAATGCTATCATTTGGAATGTGAGGTCAGTGAATACAAAGAAAGCATTTGAGAGGCTTATTACTATGCACATGCAACATCATTATCATTTCATAGGAATCATGGAACCAATGTAGAATTCTGTGAAACCAGAAACATACAAGAGGAAACTTGGTATGCTGCAGGCCTTTTCTAATGTTTCACACAAGATATGGGTGTTTGTAGGTGAGGATCATGGTGTAGATGTGATGATTAATGCAGAACAACAGTTGACGACGAAACTGACAAATATGGATACTCAAACCTCTTTCGTTGTCACATTTGTTTATGCTAAATGTGATTCTATATAAAGAATTGAACGGTGGGACAATATGTATTACCTTGCAAAGGTACTTGACTTTGCCATGGCTTGTAGCATGAGATTTCAATGTTATTTGGGATGAAAAGGAGAAGTTTGGTCTATTGCCAGTATCAATGAATGACGTAAATGATTTTAGGAATTGTGTCAATACATGTAACCTCACAGATTTAGGCTTTAAAGGAAGTATACTCACTTTGTGGAATGGAAGAGCTGAAGATGATTGCATTTTTTAGAGACTTGACAGATGTTTGGCAAATCTGGAATTTTAGCAGATGTTTCCTACAATTGAAGTCACTCATTTATCTAAAATTGTCACGCCCCAAAACTCGAGGGACATGACCGGCGCTCGACCGGGTATCCCCAGTCAAGCGGACCTGGGTGCGTTTCCTATCCCACGTACTACCCCACATCTTCCATTACTTATTAGCCAGGTGAAATGACCATACAATTAATTTAGAACAACACTTCATTTCAAAACATAAACAAGGCACATGGTTACTATAGTGGTTTACATTTTACATTGCCCCTATATACAAAATACATATTACATAAGTTCAGATCCACGTTTCCTGTCTACGGAGCCTCTACAGATGAAAGAAGTTACTACAATATTTGCCGGTAAGAAGGTTCCGGCTACACCTTTTACAACAGCAAAATAAAACTACGGAAATAAGCGGCTTGAGCCACGTAGGGCCCCGAGAGGAATAGGGCTCGCCAAAACAACTGACGGAAGGGGGAGAGAGAGCTACGATCGGTGGGCTGGAGTACCTGCTGTAGATTCACCTACAATCATAACACGAATGTAGCGCCCCCGACAAAAGGGACGTCAGTACACTCGAATTGTACTGGTATAAATAATAAACTTTGCGCCAAGTAAACTCAAGCCATAGACAAGTCAGTAACAGTAACAGAAACAACAATCAATTCCATAAAGAAAGAACAATCAAGCAAAACAAGTTTTAGAAACACTCCTATTTCCCTTCCACATCTCCACATCAGTAGATTTCACATTTTTGCTCAAATTTTCATTTCAACAGTGATTTCGATCACTTTCCACCCTTATTACCTCGTCCACCCTTATCACCACCACTCGTACCTTATTACTTTGTGTTGTAGCGTGCAACCCGATCACACCGTACATTTTCAATTCACAAACAATCATAACAGCAGCAATGAACAATTCACAAAGATCACAACAACACTTCTTAAGCAGTAGCAACAATAATTTACAAGTGTTTCCAAAACCATCAATACTATTTCCGTCATATTCCACAATTCACAAGTGTTTCACGTTACAACAACACTTGCCCACGATAAGCCATAGATGTTAATATCACAATTATTTCAGTTGCATCACTTACAATTTCCTTACGTCAATTTTTTCATCTAATGCCACATATCATAATCACAACCATGCAAATCACACGAATTTCACAATTTACCCACATGAATGTCACATACCAAACATTTGAATACCAACAAGGCGATTTTACAAAGTCAAGGTTAGCCATACATACCTGGTGTCGAATTCCCTTTTTAAACTCCTATTATCAGTCACCAAGCAATCTAGCCACGTCAATCTAGTTTACAAATTAACACATGCACCTTAGAATTTGAAATTCATAATTAATATCCGAGTTTATTTAGGTTATCAACCCTTCTTTACACAAATTTTTTACTCCCTCCCAACTACTCTTACTAGATTTTAGGTTTTAATAAACATGCATGAGTGTTTCAACCCTTATTATCAAGAACTAATGCATGACACTTCCCCCCCCCCCCTAATAAATCTGAAAGTCAATGAAAATTGGGGTAGGGATTGTAGCTGTAGAAATGGAGATGAAGACAGTTTCTTTAAAATTTCTCGGAGCAGATAATTTGAGGAACAAATTTTTAAGAAGATGAACTTTTCTCTCAAGAACCCCTCCTCCCTCTCTCTTATTTTGTTCAGAAAATATGTAAAAATGAGGGGTTGGGGTGTTATATTAGAAAGGGGGGTCGGGTTTTAAAGTTTACAAAATAGAAGCCCGTGCAAGATCTGCGGTCGCACTATGCGATCGTAGAATTAGAATGCGGTCTGTTTATTGGATCGCAAAACTGACCCTAATAACTGAACATTTCTGCCTGGGTATGCGGTGGAAATGCGGTCCGCATATTGATTATGCGATCGAATAATGGACCGCATTTATAACATCAACTTAGGCTAACTCTCTAATTAACTATGAGGCAGGAATGCGGTCCGGATATTTATTATGCGGTCGCATAATGGACCGGATTTTCAACTTCAATTTTGACAATTCTTCTGCTTCACTCTGCGGCAGGAATGCGGTCCACATAGCTGATCTGCAACCGCATTCTGGACCACATAAATGACAATTTTTTGGAAAAATTGATTCTTTTGATTTTTAAAGGCTTAGATCACTACCAAGGGTCCGAACCGTTCTACACATTCCTAACACATATTCAGAGTCGACACCACGAGTTACTAAGTTTTGAGACCAAAAATTATTTACGGGACCTTACATTCTCCCCCACTTAAAAATCATTCGTCCTCGAATGAGGATTTTGAAAATCAGCTGGTTTTGAAAGACATGATATGAAGACTCTCGAAATTTTCACTAACTCCTATATTCTAGAAAAATTTTGGCAGAGTTTCCTTTGTAATATGAACATATCCACCTATCAGAGAGCCCCCAAAACATATTCCCAAGCACCATTACACAATTACAACTATCTCTACATCTTGTACACCATTACATCAACAATTGCACATATTCTATCACTTGCTACATTTTACACAT
This sequence comes from Nicotiana glauca, assembly GCA_026770625.1. Taxonomy (NCBI): domain Eukaryota; kingdom Viridiplantae; phylum Streptophyta; class Magnoliopsida; order Solanales; family Solanaceae; genus Nicotiana; species Nicotiana glauca. Next base: position 47,036 of record MU704988.1, read on the forward strand.
AAACTAGTCACTTCAATGAGCCCCACATAATTTAATTGCTTCAACATACTACATGCATACAAATAAGCCATTATCAATCTATACCACCATTAGTTGTTTACTTATAACACGAGTCTTTATAAAATTCCCATTTACCAAAAGGAAGTTCACATAATTCGAGACAACCACAAAACGCATAATCCTTGCACAGCTTGGGGAATTTTAAGAGTAAAGCATTTAGGAAAGAATCAATTTGAACACAGTATTAGTTTTGTTTTAGAGATAAGAGTTCGTACGATTTCTACTAGACTTGCTCAAACAGATGGGGGTATTTTTCCTTCATTTCTTTTTCTGCTTCCCACGTGGCTTCCTCAACTTGTCGACTTCGCCATAACACTTTAACAGAGGCAACTTCCTTATTTCTCAACTTACAGACTTGCCTATCAAGAATGGCAACTGGAACATCTTCATATGACAAGTCTTCATTAACCCCGATAGTCTCGACTGGCACGATGGTGGATGGATCTCCAACCACTTTCTTCAACATGGACACATGGAACACCGGGTGTACTAATGACATTTCAGGAGGCAATCTAGCCTATAAGCCACCTGCCCTACCCATTGAGCGATCCGATACGGTTCGACATACATAGGACTCAACTTCCCTTTCTTCCCTAATCGCATGACTCCCTTCATAGGAGATACCCTCAAGAACACCCAATCATCAACTTGAAATTTCAAATCTCTTCGGCGAACGTCCGCATAGGATTTCTGGCAACTTTGAGCAGTTTTCATTCTTTCCTGAATGACTTTAACTTTCTCCATAGCCTGATACACAAGATCTGGCCCTAGCAATTCTGCTTCACCCTCATCAAACCACCCAATTGGAGACCTACACCTTCTTCCGTACAATGCCTCAAACGGTGCCATCTGAATGCTAGCATGAAAGCTGTTATTGTAAGCAAACTCTATAAGTGGTAAGTGGTCATCCCAACTACCTTTAAAATCCAAGACACAAGCCCGCAACATATCCTCAAGTGTCTGAATAGTCCGCTCGGCCTGACCGTCGGTCTGCGGGTGGAAAGCTGTGCTGAGATTCACCTGAGTACCCAAACCTTGCTGAAATTTCTTCCAAAAATTAACTGTGAACTGGCCCCTCGATCTGAGATAATAGAAAGTGGAGTGCCATGAAACCTTACTATCTCCTTGATATACAACTTAGCATGTTGTTCTACAGTATCGATGGACTTGACTGGCAAGAATTGAGCTGATTTGGTGAGTCTATCCACTATTACCCAAATTGAGTCGAACTTGCACTGAGTGCGAGGTAACCCTACCACGAAATCTATGTTGATCATCTCCCATTTCCACATTGATATTTCCATAAGCTGAGTTAACCCACCAGGCCGCTGATGCTCAGCCTTCACTTGCTAGTAATTCGGACATTTAGATACAAAGTTCGCCACACCCATTTTCATATCGTTCCACCAATAAATCTCTTTCAGACCATGATACATTTTCGTAGAACCTGGGTGCATGGAATACCTGGAATTATGAGCCTCTGCCATCACCCTCTCCCGAAGCTTATCCACATCCGGGACACATAGCCTACCTTGACACCGCAATACACCATCCCCACCGCCGAGTGAGAATGCCGAAGTCTTGTTATTCAAAATTGTGTCCTTCATCTGAGCCAATGCTGGATCCATAAACTGCTTTTCCTTGACCTCCGCTACGGGAGACGATTATGCTCCTTTATGCACCACAACATTTCCCTCATCTAACACCGAAATGCGAACACCTAGACTGGCCAATTGGTGAACCTCCTAGGCCAAGTACCTTCGATCCACTCCCAAGTGAGCCAAACTACCCATAGATTTCCGACTGAGAGCGTTGGCCACCATGTTTGCCTTCCCTGGATGGTACAAAATGTTCATATTATAATCCTTGAGCAATTCTAACCACCGTCGCTGCCTTAAATTCAGTTCCTTCTGCTTGAATAAATACTGGAGACTCTTGTGGTCTGAGAACACACCCACATGGACCCCATAAAGATAATGCCGCCATATTTTCAAAGCAAACACAACTGCCGCAAGCTCCAAATCATGTGTCGCATAATTCTTCTCGTGACTCTTGAGCTGCCTCGAAGCATACGCTATGACCTTCACATGTTGCATCAACACACAACCCAAACCAACCCTGGAGGCATCGCAATAAACCACAAATCCTTCTGTGCCTTCTGGCAAGGCCAATATTGGCGCCGAGGTAAACCTTGACGTTAGTTCCTGAAAACTTTTCTCACAAGCGTCGGACCATTGGAACTTAGCTGCTTTCTACGTCAATATAGTCAATAGGGAGGCGAGGGTAGAGAATCCCTCCACAAACCTCCGATAGTACCTGGCTAAACCCAAGAAGATACGAATCTCCGTCGGGGTCGTGGATCTAGGCCAATCCTTCACTACTGCAATCTTCTGGGGGTCTACCTGAATCTCTTCACTGGAAAAAACATGACCCAAAAAGGTAACGGACCTCAACCAATACTCACATTTCAAAAATTTAGCATACAATTAGTGCTGACGAAGAGTCTGCAATACTGCTCTGAGGTGAATGGCATGATCCTCCCTGCTTTGCGAATAAAAGAGGATGTCGTCAATGAAAACAATCACAAAGGAATCTAGAAATGGCTTGAAAACCCGATTCATAAGGTCCATGAAAGCTGCTGGGGCGTTGGTTAGCCCAAAAGACATGACCAATTGGTGACCATAGTCTGTTCTGAAGGCGGTCTTAGGAATGTCCTGCTCTCTGATCTTCAATTGCTGATACCCAGACCGCAGGTCAACTTTGGAGAAGAACTTTGCACCTTGCAATTGGTCGAACAAATCATCTATCTGAGGCAAAGGATATTTATTCTTGATGGTGACTTTGTTAAGCTGCCAATAATCAATGCACATCCGAAGCGACCCATCTTTCTTTCTGACAAAGAAAATCGGAGCACCCCACAGCGACACACTCAGTCGTATTAACCCCTTCTCTAATAAATCCTTCACCTTTTCCTTTAACTCCCTTAACTCTGCTAGCGCCATTCTGTATGGTGGAATGGATATTGGCTGAGTGTTTGGCAATACATCAATCCCAAAATCAATCTCCCTATCTGGCGGAATCCCTGGAAGCTCATCCGGAAACACTTCAAGAAACTCACTCCCAACTGGCACTGACTCGGGGACAGACACTTCTGAAGTGGTATCCGCCACCCGGACCAAATGATAGATACACCCCTTCTTAATCATCTTCAAAGCCTTAAGGTAAGAAATAAACCTACCCTTTGGCACCACACCATTTCCTTTCCACTCAATAACCGGCTCATTAGGGAACTCGAGTCTCATGACTCTCGTCCGGCAGTCAAGTTTGGCAAAGCATGAATAAAGCCAGTTCATCCCCATGATTACATCAAAATCTACCATTCCAAGCTCAATAAGATCGGCCGTGGTAACACGACCACACACCGTGACAACACAATTCCTATAAACTCGTGAGGCTGTAATAGAATCACCAACTGGAGTCGATATAGAGAACGGCTCATGAAGCTGTTCGGGTTCTGTCCTAAAACTTGAAGCAATGAACGGGGTGACATCGGACAAAGAGGACCCCGGATCAATAAGAGCATAACAATCAGTGGCATGAACATACAAGATACCTGTAACAACATCTGGAGAAGCCTCAACACTTTGGAGACCACTCAAAGCATAGAACCGGCTAGGTCCACCCCTACCACGAGCTCCACCCCTAGCTGCACCGCGCCCTGCTGGAGCTGGAGGACACACAGATGATCTAGCAACTGAAGAACCGGATGACTGGGCGGATCCCCTACCCATACACTGACTGTGCGCACGGCAGTCCCGCTGGATGTGACCTCTCATCCCACACCTATAACATACCGGGATATCTAAATAGCAAGTCTCTATATGGAATATCCCACATTTGGGGCATGTAGTTCCCCCTGCTGCTGAGACCTCACTCCTGAATGACCGGACTGGCGGGACCTCCTACTGTCTGAACCTGGTCTCGAGTGACTACTCTGCTGATAACTGTGCATAGATAGTGGTGCAGTCACTGAGGACTGAGCATATGACTGGGATGGTCCTGATGACCCTCTCCCCGGAACTGGTCTTCCTGAGTGACCCATTGACCGAGCCCTGCTGCTACTCTCCCTTTCTGCCCGAATCTTCAACTTCCTAGCCTCTGTGGCATGAGCGAATCCTACAATCTTTCCATAATTCATCTCTGAGTGCAAGGCCACTGTAGCAGCCTTATTCACCACCAAAGGACTAAGTCCCTGAACAAAACGCCGAACCCGAGCATCCATGGTTGACATTAACTGAGGAGCATACTTGGAAAACCTCACAAACTCCATGTGGTACTCCCAAACACTCATACTGCCCTGTTTGAGAACCTCGAACTCAGTGGCACCGGCTGCCATTGTCTCGGCAGGAAAGAAGTGGTCCATAAAGGCATCTACAAACTCATCCCATCTAGCCAGAGGTCTTCCCTCTTCACGGGAATCCTCCCACATCTCAAACCACGAACGCACTGCTCCCCTCAACCTGTATGAAGCCAACTCAACCCCCTCTGCCCCTGTAGCCTTCATCAATCGAAGGGTCTTATACATCTCATCAAGGAAATCCTGCGGATCAGCCTCTGGGTCTATGCCTGAGAATTCTGGAGGGGCCAATCGCAGAAACTGGTGGACTCTGGAGCTGGCGGAATCTCCCTGTCTGCTGGAGGACGCAGGGGCATCATGAGATCTCTGGGCCTGGGCAGCCACTAACTGGGTCAACATACGGATGGCTCATCTAAGGTCCCCATCAGAAACCCCAGAACCGAAAGCTGGAACAGTATCAGAATCAGGAATATTGGCCGGAGGGATGGTGGCACCCTCTGCCGCAGCCGGAATAGGAATGCTTGGATCTGGAATAGATGGGCCGGGCAGATTCAAGGCCGGTGAGTCACTCTCACCCACGGCATCAGGTATATGATTCACAGCCACACTTGGGGTGGCGTCGGCCCCAAGGCCGAGTATAGCTTTATTCTTAGGTGCCATTTCTGAAAATTTCGGAACAAGGCACGAGTTAGACATAAATACTTCCACTTTTCACTTCACCGCACAATATAGAATAACAAAGAAGTGGGTAAATTCCTAAATGTCCATGCAGCCCCCTACTTATAGATGTGGTCGACAACACACTGATAAGAAGGGCTCTACTAGACAAGGCTCCGAGACATCCTAGGACACTTTAAAACCTTAGGCTCTAATACCAAGTTTGTCACGCCCCAAACTCGAGGGACATGACCGGCGCTCGATCGGGTATCCCCAGTCAAGCGGACCTGGGTGCCTTTCCTATCCCACGTACTACCCCATATCTTCCATTACTTATTAGCCAGGTGAAATGACCATACAATTAATTTAGAACACCACTTCATTTCAAAACATAAACAAGGCACATGGTTACCAGCGTGGTTTACGTTTTACACTGCCCCTATATACAAAATACATATTACATAAGTTCATGACCCACGTTTCCTATCTACCGAGCCTCTACAGATGAAAGAAGTTACTACAATATTTGACGGTAACAAGGTTCCGGCTATTCCTTTTACAACAGCAAAATAAAACTACAAAAACAAGTGGCCTGAGCCACGTAGGGCCCCGGGAGGAATGGGGCTCGCCAAAAAAACTGACGGAAGGCGGAGAGGGAGCTACGATCGGTGGGCTGGAGTACCTGCTGCAAATCCACCTACAATCATAACACGAATGTATTGCCCCCGGCAAAAGGGACGTCAGTACACTTGAATTGTACTGGTATGTATAACAAACTTTGCACCAAGTAAACTCAAGCCATAGACAAGTAAGTAACAGTAACAGAAACATCAATCAATTCCATAAAGAAAGAACAATCAAGCCAAACAAGTTTTACAAACTCTCCCGTTTCCCCTTCCACATTTCCACATCAATAGATTTCACATTTTTGCTCATATTTTTATTTCAACAGTGATTTCGATCACTTTCCACCCTTATTACCTCGGCCACCCTTATTACCTCGGCCACCCTTATCACCACAACCCGCACCTTATTACTTCGTGTTGCGGCGCGCAACCCGATCCCACCGTACATTTTCAATTCACAAACAATCACAACAACAACAATGAACAATTCACAAAGATCACAACAACACTTCTTAAGGAGTAGCAACAATAATTTACAAGTGTTTCCATAACCATCAATACTATTTCCGTCATATTCCACAATTCACAAGTGTTTCACGTTACAACAACACTTGCCCACGATAAGCCATAGATGTTAATATCACAATTATTTCAGTTGCATCACTTACAATTTCCTTACGTCAATTTTTTCATCTAATGCCACATATCATAATCACAACCATGCAAATCACACGAATTTCACAATTTACCCACATGAATGTCACATACCAAACATTTGAATACCAACAAGGCGATTTTACAAAGTCAAGGTTAGCCATACATACCTGGTGTCGAATTCCCTTTTTAAACTCCTATTATCAGTCACCAAGCAATCTAGCCACGTCAATCTAGTTTACAAATTAACACATGCACCTTAGAATTTGAAATTCATAATTAATATCCGAGTTTATTTAGGTTATCAACCCTTCTTTACACAAATTTTTTACTCCCTCCCAACTACTCTTACAAGATTTTAGGTTTTAATAAACATGCATGAGTGTTTCAACCCTTATTATCAAGAACTAATGCATGAGACTCCCCCCCCCCCAGTAAATCTGAAAGTCAATGAAAATGGGGTAGGGATTGTACCTGTAGAAATAGAGATGAAGACACTTGCTTTAAAATTTCCCGGACCAGATAGTTTGAGGAACAAATTTTGAAGAAGATGAACTTTTCTCTCAAGAACCCCTCCTTCCTCTCTCTTATTTTGTTCAGAAAATATGTAAAAATGAGGGGTTGGGGTGTTATATTAGAAAGGGGGTCGGGTTTTAAAGTTTAGAAAATAGAAGCCCGTGCAAGATCTGCAGTCGCACTATGCAATCGCAGAATTGGAATGCGGTCCGCATATTGGATCGCAAAACTGACCCCAATCACTAAACATCTCTTCCTGGGTATGCGGTGGAAATTCGGTCCGCATATTGATTATGCGGTCGCATAATGGACCGCATTTATAACATCAACTTAGGCTAACTCTCTAATTAACTATGTGGCAAGAATGCGGTCGCATAATGGACTGCATTTTCAACTTCACTTTTGACAATTCTTCTGCTTCACTCTGCGGCAGGAATGCGGTCCGCATAGCTGATCTGCGACAGCATTCTGGACCGCATAAATGATAATTTTTTGGAAAAATTGATTCTTTTGATTTTTAAAGGCTTAGATCACTACCAAGGGTCCGAACCGCGCACATATTCGGAGTCGACACCACGAGTTACTAAGTTTTGAGACCAAAAATTATTTACAGGACCTTACAAAAATAGGATATGATCACAGTTCTATGGAACTGACAAGTAACACTAATGTTATTCCATTTAAGAAGTCTTTTAGATTTCTTAACTTCTGTACAAAACATCCTACTTTCAAGGATGTAGTGAATGAGAATTGGAAAGTTGATTTTATTGGGGATCCTTTCTTTATGTTTAATCAGAAGCTGAAGAGGTTGAAAAAGGCTCTATCTTCATGGAGCAGAAATACATATGGGGATATTTTTCAGAAAATTGCAAACTTGGAGGAAGTGGTCCTTGTTCATGAGGCAGAGTTTGAAAGAAATCCTGCACAACAAAGCACATAAAGGCTGCAGAAAGTTCAACCAAAACTGATTAGATACCTGGCCCTAGAAGAGGAGTTTTGGAAGCAGAAGGATGGTATGAAATGGTTTTAATATGGAGATAGGAATACCAAATTTTTCCATGCACAAGTGAATGGTAGAAGGAAGGGACTACAATTAAAAAGGATTCAAAACTCAGAAGGAAACTGGTTGGAGGAAAATTTGAAATAGCAGAAGAAGCTGTGACATTTTTTTAAAACCAATTTCATGAGGGTTCAGCTCCTACAAATTTTAGGATAATAGAGAACGTACCTTTAATGGTAGACAGTGCAAAAAATATGTCACTAACGCAACAACATACAAGAAAGGAGATTAAGCTTTCAGTATTGGGGCTGAATGGTGAAAGTGCTAGAGGACCAGATGGATTCACAGGTTGCTTCTTCCACTATTGTTACGATATAATTAAGGAAGACATAGTGGAGATGACAAAGTCTTTCTTCAATGGCCATGACCTTCCCAGATTCATAACTTACACAAAACTAGTATTGCTGCCAAAAAAGAAACAGGTTGAAACATTTTCGCATATGAGACCTATTAGCCTGAGCAACTTCATCAACAAAGTGTTTTCTACAGTAATACATGAAATAATGGTTGGAATGCTACCAAATCTGATTTCAGAAGAACGGGTTGGCTTTGTCAAGGGGAGAAGCATAGTAAACAATGTACTGCTAACTCAAGAGATAGTTACTGATATCAGATTAAGGACTAAGGCAGAACCTAATGTTGTTCTAAAGCTGGACATGATGAAACCTTATGATAGACTGTCTTGGCTCTTTCTGATAGAGGTTTTAAGGAAGATGGAATTTGAATAAAGGTTTATAGGCCTGATATTTGGAGTTGTCTCTAATAACTGGTACTCAGTGCTAATTAATGGACAACCCTATGGTTTTATCAGATCAACCAGGGGTGTGAAACAAGGGGACCCATTATCACCTACTTTGTTTATCTTAGCAGCAGAAGCAATGTCAATAGGTTTGAATCCACTACATACCAACCTACAATGTTTTGGACTTGGAATAACAAAATGGTGTCTCAAGATCAATCATCTAGCTTATGCTGATGATACAATAATTTTTTCTTCATCTGATGCTAATTCTTTGAGACTGGTGATAGAAGTATTGAAATCTTATGAAGATGCATCTGGTCAGTTAATCAACAAGACAAAATTTGCTATTTATTTACATGAATCAGCTAGTGCAGAAGTGATGGACAAGGTATAGAGGATCACTAGTATATCCAAACAGAATTTTCCATTCACATACCTGGGCTGTCCAATTTTCTATCTCAGGAGGAAGATGGATTATTACAAGGAGCTCATCACAAAGGTAATGGACAGGCTGCAGAATTGGAAAGGAAAGTTACTATAAATCGGTAGAAGGGAAGTACATATAACTAGTGTGATTCAAAGTATGCCTATACACACGCTATTAGCAGTAAATCCCTCTGCAAATGTGATTAATAGATTACACAAGATTTGTGCACAGTATTTTTGGAGTAACTTGGTTTTATGTTTCAAGCAGACATTGGGCATCTTGGAAAACTCTGTGCTTACCATGTGAATAAGGTGGTATTGGATTCAGATCATTGCATGATATGTCCACAACATCGTTCTGCAAATTATGGTGGAATTTTAGAGCAAAACCAACCCTGTGGAGTGCATTTACGAGTCAAAAATATTTCAAAAAGCTCAATCATATGATAGTACCTTGGAGACGTAGATCTTATGTGTGGAGGAATATGCTTGAATACAGAGATCGTATTGAGCATCAAATACTATGGCAGCCTAAGATGGGATCTTCATTATTCTAGTTCAAAAACTGGACAGGCCTGGGAGCTCTATATTTTGTCACACCATCAGATTTTGCATGCGATGAGTCAATTCAAAACATTTATGATGTGGTAGAGAATGGACAATAGGATAAGGAGCTGGTCAGGGAGATCTTACCAATTGTTCTTGCAAATCATATTCTGGAGAACTTAAAACCACCAGCAATGGAGTTTGTTCTTAACAAACCTATATGGATGCTTGAGACTAGGGTATAGTTCAGTGTGAAGTCAGTGCGGGAATACTTGAGAAGAAGGAATGAGCCCTGTAATGCATATATAAAAATCTAGGTAAAAGGAAATTATGGAGAAACAAATTACCTCTGGATGATTTCTTCAGAAGGTTGGGGTACTTAATGGCATCAAGTGATAGTGCTGTACAAAACCAAAAGAAGAGATAATTCAGCACTTGTTCTTTACATCAAGACCGGCTAAAATAGTATGGAAATTATTTTTGGGACCAGCAGGGATTGCAACAGATGGAATTTCTTTTCACCAGGCTATAATTAGATGTTGGACAGCTGATGTCTTACCTTGACTACATCCTATTCTTCAGGCTTTACCATCAATTATAGTGTGGGAATTGTGGAAAAGAAGGAACAACTACAAACATGGAGATGTAGTCACAGTTACTAGAGTGATTTACAAGATATCAACGACCATGCAATCACTAGTCAAGCTCGGGAAACCAGGAATGCAGAATGTACCCCACAAATGGCTAGACTTAGTTAACATGATGGATAATTACACACCAAAACTATAGTTTACTAAGATACTGTAGGAATATCCTGGTGAAGGATGGATCAAAGTAAACGCAGATAGGCCTTCTAGGGGAAATCCAGGTAGAAGTTCTATTGGATATGTATTGAGGAATGAACAAGGGGATGTATTATATGATTATGGAAATGAAATTTAGGAAGTTACCAACACTGTTGCGGAGGCAGTTCTTCTACTGGAAGCATTGAGATATTTTATGGAAAATAATTATGTCCTAATTGGAGTTCATACAAATTCAATGGTCCTCGTGAAGGTAATAACTGGAGAGTGGGATGTTCCATGGAGTATTGCAGAAGAAATAGAGGAAATAAAAGATTTGATTAATAGATGTAATGTAACAGTCTCACACACACTCAGGAAAGGTAACAGGTTTGCAGATCACTTGTCTAATTATGCTCTACACCATGGAATCATTGACGTACATAATTTCGGGGACTTGGACATTCAAGGAAGAAAGATAGTGAATGATGATAAGTCACAATGCCCGTATCTACGAGTAAAAGTTGCAAGAGGTTAAGAAAAAAGGAAGTAACAAGCTGGAGTAGAAAGTTAGAAGAATTTAAAAGGAAAAGCTTTAAAAGGATAACCAAATGTATAAGAAGGAAGAAAATCAAATGCAAAGATCAAATGCTTAGGGAGGAGGTCTCAACATACCTTGTTTTAGCTAACCATGTATTCTATCTTGCAGGTGCTGGTAACAGTCTCATGCCTTTCTTAGTGATTAACTCTCTTTGGGTGGTATTAGCACCTAGTGTTCATTCCCAAGAAAGAAAATCACTAGTGAGTAACTGGAGATCAAGCACAAAGATAATCATTTCTTATTGGTTATGCACATACCTGCAATACGACACAAAGGAGCCAGGCATAATATACATTAATTCACAAAGTCTCTAGTCATCAACAACAAAAAAGAAAGTGTTGCAGGTGGACATAAATGGATCAAATGATGCTTTGGGCCTTCAATGCTCGATGCCTATTGTTAGTAACCAAGCAAAGATTTATGCAGAACAACAAACAATTACTTCAGGAGATCAAGAAGAAAATTGGGATCTCATCCAAAAGGAATTAAACATGATACTTCAGATGTGCTGGTGCACTAGGCCCTAGTACAAACAAATGCAGGTTGTAGCTGACAAGATTGAGTTAAGAAAGTGCAAAAAAGATAAGCAACTGGACGTAGAGAAAATAGAAGAATTCTAGAGTGAAGTACAGGTTAAAGGATATTACACAAAGCATCATTTAACATGGCGGAGGGCATGTAAAATTCTTTAAAATTTGAGCTTTGAAAATAGTTTTTTTAGTTTAATATGAACGCTTGTCTCGAAAAATAAACAATTCAAGCACAAACGAAAAAAATTGCTGCATAAGGCATTTAAAAATTTGGCATGATCGATATGGGTTGCCAGGTTCGACTTTGGGCAAGATACAAAAGATATAATAATCACAATGAGCTGCAGGAAAAATAGAGGACAAAGCTGTCACGCGTGGTTCAAAAGAGTGATGCAAGGATCAGAAGCAACATTTTTTAATACTTTGGGGAATGCAATTAATTGTTCCACACATGCTCATATATTAAAATAAGCAAAAACAACTCATGCATGGATACAAAGCCTGGATCGCAAGCCTTTGGGTGGAGGAAATAAGGGTATTTTTTATTCTAATAAAGCTTGCTTTTTCGCAGGGGTTACTTATCAAATGCACGCCTGGGAATCTTCTGCAACAATGCACTATTATTTTATGCAAGTTAGGAACATTGTTGTGAAAACTAAGACTGAGGAGAATTGCTTGGGAAAATAAAAAATGACACAAGCGTGGAGTGAAGACTGTGCAGTAATACACCTTCGAATAAACAAATTGCAAGCCTGGTATTTTAATATTAGGCAGCTGAATGAAAATGAGGAGGAAAAGCTTACAAACGTGGTTGGAAATGATGAGGATCATTCTCAAGTCATGCTAGCTAGGAATTTCGAAAAAGGATCCATGGTTCTAGTACTGTGCACAGTCGCATATGACATGGTGTACCATAGAACTCTTAAAGATAACAACAGTTGGAGCTTCTGGGCAGCAGGCTTCTCCGAAATTTGTTGTGCACGTGCTACTGAGATGCTTCTATTTTCTCATAATGCATGCCACTTTATGGAATGAAAATGAAAGGAACACGATTCAACGACATGTTGTGTTTTTCACGAAAGGATGTCACACAAATTCACAACAACAAAGAAGAGGTCGAGCACACTCGAGCCCACAAATGATACATGCGGAATGCTAATCATGAAACATATGAAGGATTATTATGAGTGCAGCTGCTAATCAGATTATGTTAGTGTGCTTTCGGATAGTTCGGAACTAATAATGAGATCACAAGACCAACAAAATGAGCGACATATCAACAACTATAGAACAGTACTTTTCATTTACAATCTACGGCTAGCTTTTAAACAAATTTTACGTAGGAAGCTTAGTACGCATTTTGTGATACTAATGTTGAGCTATAAGCTCAACATTGGTAATAGGTTCTATGTACCTATCAAGTTTTATTTCTTTCATAGCATAAGAACTGCAGACAACCTAGTTTGTTAATCTTGTATTTTTGACTTTTATTGTTAATGAAAACTAGACCTAGGTGCTTGCCTAGCAGATTGCCAAAAAAAACAATTCCTTCTCCGTCACCGTGTAATTCTATTGAGCTTTATTCATAGTCTTTCTTGCATACTACACGAGATGGAACATTTTACTAATTTGTTGACCTAACACCGCCCCCACTGCAATGTCACTTGCATTACACATTAGTTCAAAGGGCAACCTCCAATTAGGTGCGGTGATGATAGGAGTTGTGGTTAAACTGTGCTTTAAAAGTTCAAAGGAAAACTCCAACTTGTGCATTTTTCATCAAAAACAAACTTGGCATCTTTCTCTAGCAACTTGCAAAGTGGATTCACAACCTTTGAGAAATCTTTGATAAACCGCCGGTAGAACCCGGCATGGCCAAGAAAACTCCTCACCGCTTTGACAGAAGTGGGGGGAGGGAGCCTTGAAATCACTTCGATCTTAGCCTTGTCTACCTCAATCCCATACTTAGAAATCTTGTGACCCAACACTATACCTTCTTCAACCATAAAATGGCATTTTTCCCAATTGAGAACGAGGTTAGTTTCTTCACATCGAGCAAGGACTCAATTCAAATTTATCAAGACTTCTTCAAAGGAGTCACCAACCACACTAAAGTCATCCATAAAGACCTCCAATATGTCTTCCACCATGTCGGTGAATATAGCCATCATGCAACGTTGGAAGGTCGTCTGAGCATTGCACAACCCTAATGGCATCCGGGAGAAAGCAAATGTACCATAGGGGCATGTAAAAATGGTCTTCTCTTGGTCCTCCGGGGCAATTAAGATTTTATTGTAGCCAGAGTACCCATCAAAAAGCAATAAAAAGCTTGCTCAGCAAGGCGATCAAGCATTTGATCGAGGAATGGCAAGGGGAAATTATCCTTGCGGGTCACCTTGTTGAGTTTCCGATAGTCCATACAAACTCTCTACCCAGCAATGGTCCGAGTTGCAATAAGCTCATTATTGTCATTTGTCACTACCGTCATCCATCCTTTCTTTGGCACACATTGGACCGGAGAGATCCATCATCTATCGGAGATTGGATAATCCACACCGGCATCAAGCCACTTTCTTTACCACTTCATGCATCGCCTCATTTAGTCTTATTTGATGTTCAAGTGAAGGCCTTGAATCCTGTTCCAAGATGATTTTGTGCATGTAAAATGCGGGGCTTATCCCCCAAATGTCCGCCAGAGTCCTTCCTATTGCCCTTTTTCGCGTTTGAAGCACCTCCAAAGTGGCCTCCACCTGCAAGTTAGTAAGGTGATAAGAAAGAATAACTAGAAGAGTTGAATTAGAGCCCAAAAATTCATACCTGAGGTGTGGAGGAAGTGGCTTCAAGTCCAACACGGTGGCTCCTCAATGGATTGGTTAGTTGGTAGAGTTTTGCAGTTTTCAAGATCCAAAGATAACTTCCTAGGCTCATATGAATATGAACCCATACCATGCAATGCATTCACGCACTCCACTCTACAAGAATCATCATCAACATCCATGTTAAAAAGCACGTCCTCAAGAGGATCTCCAACATTTATCATGGAACTTGTGTCATCAACTATTACAGATGTGACAATATCCACAAACGAACACACCTCCATGCTATTGGGATGTCTCATTGATTTGCAATCATGGAATACCACCTTCTCATCTCCCACTCGGAATGTCAACTAACCTGCTTCAACATCAACTAAGTCCTTCCTCGTAGCTAGGAAAGGTCTCCCAAGAATAATCAGCACATCAAAGTCCACCTCACAATCCAATATGACAAAGTCGGCAGGCAATATGAATCTATCAACACAGACAATATGACAAAGTCGGCCAGCAAACTTGAAGTCTCATTGATCGATCCGCAATTTGAAGTCTCATTGAGATTGGCCTAGGTTGCCCAATTCCTAAAGCCTTGAAGACCGAATAAGGCATGAAATTTATACTAGCCCCCAAATCACAAAGGGCCTTGGCAAAATCTGCACTACCGATAGTGCAAGGAATAGTAAAAGCTCCGGGGCCATAGAATCCAAGATGGGACTCAATTAATGAGTCATCTTAATTGTTTCACACTCCATTGACCTCTTCGTTGTTACCATATCGTTCATAAACTTTGTGTACCCCGGCATTTGCTCAAGTACCTCAACCAAAGGCACATTGATTGTAAGGCTTTTCATCATCTCCATGAACTTTTTAAATTGATTGTCACTCTTTTCCTTTGCGAACCGTTGAGGGTAGGGTGGAGGTGGTCTAGGCAAAAGTGCCTTGGCTTTGGGCACCACCGGCTCGGGCATATCAATAATGTGTTCCTTAGACGGGTTCACGGCATCTTG
The DNA here is from genome assembly GCA_026770625.1 of Nicotiana glauca. NCBI lineage: Eukaryota > Viridiplantae > Streptophyta > Magnoliopsida > Solanales > Solanaceae > Nicotiana > Nicotiana glauca. Next base: position 62,413 of record MU704988.1, read on the forward strand.
TGTTTCCACCTCGACCTCATCAATATCTATCCTCACCTCATTGTTCACATTTGTCTCAACCATATCTTCAACAATCAAACGACCCACATCTTCTTGGAACCCAATATCATCATTCACAACTTGATTTTCATTTGAGGCATGCATATCACCGCCTCTCCCACATCTTTTTGTAACCGTCATCACATGATTGTTTCCTCCCTTTGGGTTCACTACCGTATCACTTGGTAGAGCACCCTTAGGTCGAGTATTCAACAATTGAGAGATTTGGCCTAGTTGCACTTCCAAATTCCGAATAGAGGTATTATGGGAGGCCAATTGAGCATCGGAGTCTTGGTTCTTCTTCATCATTTGTTCGAACATCATTTCTATTCTCCCATATCACTACCCGAAGAACTAGACCCTTGAGATTGAAACGGAGGTGGATTGTTCGGTTGTTGGTACATGGGGGGGCCTTTGAAAGCCTTGCCCCCGATTTCCTTGATTTCCGCTATCAATCCACCCTCCTTGATTGTTGTTGTTGTTGATCCAATTATTATTGTTCCTGTTCCAATTGCCTTGATTGTTACCTTGGTTACCCCAATTGTTATTTTGATTGTTGTTGTCCCAATTGCCATCACCTAGTTGTTTGTTGTTATTATTCCAATTACCGCCGCTTTGTTGATTGCCCCAATTTCCTTGGGGACACCATTGTTGATTCCCTTTATTTCCTCTATTCCCTTGGTAGTTAATGATATATTGACATTCCTCGCTTTGATCATCATAGCACTCATTCGAATAACCACCACCATCATTGTTGTTGTCAAATTGCTCACAATTACCTTGAGGTTGTTTTTGCCCTCTTTGCCTCCATTTCAACATATAAACACCTTCCATAGCATTTATTTGACACGGGTTATGGACTTGTTGCAATTGCACCTTCACCAATTGATTCATAGTTGTTGTAAGCTCGGCAATATCTTGGCCATGATCATGCAATTCATTGTGCAAATGGACGACCGTGGGGTCACCTTGGGGCACATTTGCTTGGATTTGCTATGCCGAAGAGGTGTCAGCCATTTCATCAAGTACATCACATGCCTCATGTAGATAAGTTTCATAAAGTTCCCTTCGGCCAATTGGTTCATAATGCACTGATTCCTGGTGTTTAGGCCCCGATAAGTCGGGATTTTAATATTTTTTATGCCCCTACTTGCCTATGCTTTGTTTATAAATTTCTACAAAATAGTCCAAAAATGCTCATAAGTTGTGCTTGATTGCGGGTTTGATCGACAAAGTGACAAATGTTAAAGATCGGCTCAAAAAGGAGTGAAACCTGCTCAAGTGTCAGAGACTAAATAAATTGAAGAAAAGGGAAACTAGTGCGAACCACACAAAGGTGAATGCGGACGCGCTAGGAGGTTCAAAGAGTTGGCATTTTCAAGATGGAGGCAACGCGGGTGTGGTACGATTCACGCAATCGGCGGTCAGGCTCCGCGTTTGCGCTACTCTTTTGAGCGGTCCGCAGAGTAGATATTCAGAGAGCTCACATTTTGCCAATTCCAAGCAATGCGGCACACATTCATTTTTGTGCGGCCGTGCCAACTTCCACCGCGGTCCACGGTCCCCAACTTCAGAGAAGCAGAAATAAGAAGTGCAAGAGCTAGTACGGCCGCGGTCCATTATGCGCGACCCCACTGACCTCGCTGGGGTATTTTTGTCCAGTTTTTCTATCCTAGTATAAATAGAATATTTTACCATTTTTAGGTCAAGTTTTATATTCCAGACTGGGTTGCGCTCGTGAGACTCATTTTTCTAGCCATTTTCGGCACTTTTGCTCTTTATTAACGATAGATTATTGTAGTTTCTTCTCATTAATCAATTAATATGCTTAGTTCTTCACCTATTTCTTCAATTTTTGTCTCTAGCATGAGTAGCTAAACCTGTTAGCTAGGGTTGTGGCTCAACCCTAGTGTAGGTAATTGTTGGGTGTTGCCATTTAGGGTTAGAATGATTATGGGTATTTGCTATTTGGGTTGATTTTATGTTTTAATTTTGAATATGAGGTTGCAAACTCTGATTCAAGCTTAGTGGGTCTAACTCCTCTTTAGTAAGAGAGTCCACGATCCCAAAATTGACCTAACAAGGAATTGGGATGGACTCATGAGAAATGATAGTCCCAATTAACGGGTTAAATCTCGAGAGAGTAATCACCCTAATTGAACCCTAGTTGGTTGATCAAATTGGCCTACCCAATTGGTCTCGAAACAGTTAATTGGGAAAAATCACTCTCTCTACCGAGAGGTGTGAAAGTGGGTACAATTGTGCAAAGGTTATAGCATATGCCCCAAATATGTTAATCTATCCTTAGTAGCACCTACCCATAAATTAGCCACCTAGGTAGTGTCACGACCCTAGTGCCTTTCTTAACATTAGCTATAACTTAGCAATATTCTCGTAGCATAATTTAGTGTTAATAATTAATTTTACAATAATAGTTATAAAAATAAAAAAAACCAAAGATGTTTGAAGTGACATTAGGAGTACAAACACATCTCTAGACTAGACAGAAAATCCAACTCCACTACTAGCTCCCTGTGGAAATTGATCCCGACCTCTATTCGGGTAAAAGCCATTGCGACTCGCTCTTCCTACCTTGGTGTAGCATCGAGTTGGAAGCGATCACTTTTTGGTGCTGCTGCCGGGGAGTTTACGGTGTTGGCTATCTGATTAGTTAGTTTTGTGTTTTGCTTCTCTTTCCTTCTTGTTTGCTAATTTTGTTTGTGTCGATTACTCAGGTACAAATGGCTATCAATGCCAATGACCCTCTTGGCAATGTGAATGCGGATGATGAGGTAGACGATCTTGATCATTATGAGCTTCCCTTACCTCAAGCTCTACGTAGAGGCCGTCAGGCCAATGCAAATGACAACAACAATATTCCAGACCCTCCTCCGCCACCACCAAGAGTGGCTCCAAGAGTCCTCCCGAATCAAAGATATGCGAGTGCCATCGTTCCTCCCTGAATCCGGGCGGGGAACTTTCAAATTAAAAATGTCATGTTGACCTTGCTCGAGCAAATAGGGTATTTTACGGGCGCCTCCGATAAAAATTCTTACAAGAACTTGAAGGGTATCGTTGATACATACTGGGCAGCAAGCAAACAAATGTATCCAAGGATGCGTAGAGATTGAGGCTTTCCCCGTTCTCTCTTCAGGGTAAAGCATTGGATTGGATAGAAAGGCTCCCCAATCATTCTATCACCACATGGGTTGAATTGGCGGACAAATTTATTACCAAATTCTTTTCACCAAGTCATACGGCAGCTGTTTGGGATGAAATTCTAGCCTACAAGCAAGAGCCAATGGAACCTTTGAACGAGGTATGGGGAATATATAGAGAAATGGTGAAGGAGTGCCCTAATAATGACATGACTGAGGCGATGATACAACAAACTTTTTATCAGGGCATAAATACCACGAATCAGTGCATTGTGAACCAATTGGCCGGACGGAACTTTATGAAACTTACCTACCAAAAGGCATATGATTTACTTGATGAAATGGCTGACACCTCTTCGGCATGTCAAAGCCGAGCAAATATGCCTTTAAGTGACCCCACGTTGAACCATTTGCAGAAGGAATTGCACGATCATGGCCAGGCTATTGCCGAGCATACAACAACTATGAATCAATTGGTAAAGGCGCAATTGCAACAAGTCTAAAACCCGCACCAAGTCAATGCAATGGAAGGTGTTTCTATGTTGAAAAGGAGGCTAAGAGGGCAACAACAATCTCAAGGTAATTGTGAGCAATTTGACACAAAAAATGATCGTGGTGGTTATTCGAATGAGTACTATGATGGTCAAAGTGAGGAATATCAATATGTCAATAACTACCAAGGGAATAGAGGAAATCAAGGGAATCAACAATGGCGTCCTCAAGAAAATTGGGGAAATCAACAAAGCGGCGATAATTGGAATAATAAAAACCAACAAAAAGGTGGTGGCAATTGGAACAACAATAATTGAGGTAACGAAGGCAATTGGAATGGGAACAACAAAAATTGGAGCAAAAACAACAACAATCAAGGAGGGTGGAAGAATAGCGGAAATCAAGGCAACCGGGGGCAAGGCTTTCAAAGACACCCCATGTACCAACAACCGAACAATCCACCTCCCTTTCAATCTCAAGGGTCTAGTTCTTTGAGTAGTGATATGGGGAGAATAGAAATGATGTTCGAACAAATGATGAAGAAGAACCAAGACTCCGATGCTTAATTGGCTTTACACAATACCTCTATTCGGAATTTGGAGGTGCAACTAGGCCAAATCTCCCAATCGTTGAATACTCGACCTAAAGGTGCTCTACCAAGTGATACGGTAGTGAACTCTAAGGGAGGTAACAATCATGTGATGGCGATTACAACAAGAAGTGGTACAGGCGGTGATGTGCATGCCTCGAATGAAAATCAAGTTGTGAATGATAATGTTGGGTTCCAAGAAGATGTGGCTCCTTTGATTGTTGAAGATGTGGTTGAGATAAATGTGAATAATGAGGTGAGGATATATATTGATGAGGTCGAGATGGAAAGATAAGATGATGTGAACTCGTCTAGGGAACACATTATTGATATGCCCGAGCCGATGGTGCCCAAAGCCAACGCACCATTGCGTAGACCACCTTCACCTTATGCTCAACGTTTAGCAAAGCAAAAGAGTGACAATCAATTCAAAAAGTTCATAGTGATGATGAAAATCCATACAATCAATGTGCCTTTGGTTGAAGCACTTGAGCAATTGCCGGGGTACGCAAAGTTTTTGAAATATTTGATAACAAGGAAGACGTCAATTGATTGGGAAAACACTTAAGATGACTCATCAAGTGAGTGCTATCGTGCATTATATGACCCCGAAACTTGTGGACCCCAGAGATTTTACTATCCCTTGTACTATCGGTAGTGCGGATTTTGCCAAGGCTCTTTGTGATATGGGGGCTATCATTAATTTGATGCCTTATTGGGTCTTCAAGACTTTGGGAATTGGGCAACCTAGGCCAACCTCAATGAGACTTCAAATTGTGAATCGATCAATGAAGCGACCCTTGGGCATAATTGATGATGTTCTTGTCCGTGTTGAAAAATTAAAATTGATGGCCGACTTTGTCATATTGGATTGTGAGGTGGACTTTGAAGTGTCGATTATTCTTACGAGACCCTTCCTAGCTACGGGGAAGCCTTAGTTGATGTTGAAGTGGGAGATGAGAAGGTGGTATTCCATGTTTACAAATCAATGAGACAACCCAATAGCACGGAGGTGTGTTCATCTGTGGAAACTGTCACAACTGTGATAGCGGATGACACAAGTTCCATGATAAATGTTGAAGATCCTCTTGAGGTTGTGCTTCTTAGCATGGATGTCGATGATGATTCTAGTAGAGTGGAGTGCGTGAATGCATTGCATGGTATGTGTTCATATTTATATGAGCCTAGGAAGTTATCTTTGGATCTTGAAAACTGCAAAACTCCACAAACTAAGCCATCCATTGAGTAGCCACCGGTGGAATGCTTGGTAAATTTGGATAGAGTCATGGCTCTATGTGAAGAAACTAACCTCGTTTTCAATTGGGAAAAATGCCATTTTATGGTTGAAGAAGGTATAATGTTGGGCCATAATATTTCTAAGCATGGGATTGAGGTATACAAGGCTAAGATCGAGGTGATTTCAAGGTTCCCTCCCCCCACTTCTGTCAAAGGGGTGAGTAGTTTTCTTGGGCATCCCGGTTTCTACAGGCGGTTTATCAAAGAATTCTCGAAGGTTGTGAATCCACTTTGCAAGTTCCTAGAGAAATATGTCAAGTTTGTTTTTGATGAAAAATGCATGGAGGCATTTGAACTTTTAAAGGACAAGTTGACCACAACTCCTATCATCACCACACCTAATTGGAGGTTGCCATTTGAACTAATATGTGATGCAAGTGACGTTGCGGTGGGGGCGGTGTTAGGTCAACAAATTACTAAAATGTTCCATCCCGTGTACTATGCAAGAAAGACTATGAATGAAGCTCAACGGAATTACACGATGACGGAGAATGTTGGAAATTGTATTTGCCATGGAAAAATTTTGGCCTTATCTTATGGGGGCCAAGTGATTGTGCACACGGACCATGCCTCCCTTAGGTATTTGATGACCAAGAAGGATCCCAAGGCAAGATTGATGAGATGGGTGCTACTTCTTCAAGAATTTGACATAGAAATAGTGGGCTGGAAGGGAAGTGAGAATCAACTTGCGGACCATTTGTCCTAGTTGGAGGAAGAAGGGAGGCCATGTGATGGCCTCGAAATAAATGACCAACGAGCAACTTCTTTCCATGTCAATGTGTGACTTGCCATGGTTCGCGGACATCACCAACTTCATTGTGACCGGAATTGTCCCGTGTGAGCTCTCTTCCAACAAAAAGAAGAAACTCAAGTGGGATAGTTTGGATTTTTATTGGGATGATCCGTACTTGTTTAAATTTGGATGGATGGTATGATTAGAAGATGTGTCCCGGAAGGTGAACAATTTAGCATATTGGAGGCTTGTCACTCCTCCCCTTATGGTGGCCATCATGGAGGGGTGAGGACGGCTTCAAAGGTCTTGAGTTGTGATTTCTATTGGCCGACTTTGTTTAAGGATGCTAGTGATTTGGTAAAGAGATGTGATGCATGCCAAAGAGCCGGCG
>MU704988.1:69852-90865 GCA_026770625.1 Nicotiana glauca
CGGAATTGTCCCGTGTGAGCTCTCTTCCAACAAAAAGAAGAAACTCAAGTGGGATAGTTTGGATTTTTATTGGGATGATCCGTACTTGTTTAAATTTGGATGGATGGTATGATTAGAAGATGTGTCCCGGAAGGTGAACAATTTAGCATATTGGAGGCTTGTCACTCCTCCCCTTATGGTGGCCATCATGGAGGGGTGAGGACGGCTTCAAAGGTCTTGAGTTGTGATTTCTATTGGCCGACTTTGTTTAAGGATGCTAGTGATTTGGTAAAGAGATGTGATGCATGCCAAACAGCCGGCGAAATCTCAAAAAGGGATGAGATGCCTCTCAATACGATTCTCGAAGTGGATATTTTTTATGTTTGGGGCATCGATTTCATGGGACATTTCGTGAGCTCTTGTGGAAACACTTATATTCTCGTGGCGGTGGTCTATGTCTCAAAGAGAGTTGAAGATGTGGCTTTACCCAACAATGAAGCCCGGAGTGTTTTGGCATTCTTGAGAAAGAGTATCTTCACAAGGTTTGGCACCCCTCGTGCTATCATTAGTGATGGGTGTCTCACTTTTTCAACAAGTCTTTCGAATCATTGCTTGCAAAGTATGGAGTAAATCACAAAGCGACCACCCCCTATCATCCTCATGCTAGTGCTCAAGTGGAAGTCTCCAACCAAGAAATAAAGAGTATTTTGTCCAACACGGTTAATGCTAATAGGACCGATTGGTCGAAAAAGTTGGATGACGCTTTATGGGTGTATCAGACGGCTTACAAGACCCCAATTGGTATGTACACGTACCGGTTGGTGTTTGGGAAAGCTTGCCATCTTCTGGTGGAATTGGAGCACAAAGCTATGTGGGCCTTGAGAAAGTTGAACTTGGAATGGGATGTTGCAGTGAATCTCCGTGTTGAGCAACTTAATGAGTTTAGATTTCATGCCTACTCCAGCTCGTCCTTGTATAAGGACAAGATGAAGTATCTTCACGACAAATATGCTCGGGGAATGGAATTCAAAGTTGGTGATATGGTTCTTCTTTTCAATTCCCGGTTACGTCTGTCTCCGAGAAAGCTTAAATGAAAGTGGAGCGGGCTATTTGAAGTTGTGTTCGTGACCCCATTTGGTGCTCTTGATATAAGGAACAAGAATGGTGAAATATTTAGAGTCAATGGATATCGTGTGAAGCATTATCTTAGGAAGATTGATGATAGCCAAGTGGTGGCTATGGTACATTTCAAATGATGTGTTGGTAACTTGCATCGTGCCGTGATGTTAAATCAGGCGCTTCTTGGGAGGCAACCCATGTCTTTTTCTTTCTTTTTATTTGATTTTCTTTGTAGTTTATGATTTTCGAGCTAATTGGTTGTGAGATGTTGCAGGAATTGTGTTGATGCAGTGCAAAACAAGTTGGAACAAATTGAACAGTCTCTGAAGTTTGCCAGCATGGTCGCGGTACACTTCTGCGCGATCCGTGCTGGCATGATCCCAAGATAATGCTCTTTGAAGTTTCCCACCGTGGCTGTGGTCAAGTTTGTGCGGTCCACGGTGGACCTTCGCGGCCACGGTAAGCTTTTGCACGGTCGCGCGAAGGTTGCCTACGGATACTTTATTTGGTGAAATCAAGTGCGGTCTACGGTCCGTTTTGTGCGGCCGCGCTGGAAGGTGAGGATGAGGCCCACAACTTTTCTATAAATAGGGCCCAAGGGTCTCAGTATACCCTTTTCGAATTTTGAAAACTCTAAGCCCTAGAACTACTGTTCATCCCTTTCTGGGATCGTAACTCTTGCTTGCTTAGACTAATTGCATTTAATCTTCACAAACCTAGTAACATTTCATGCATTTGTGATTAATTAATTTCATATTTTCGCTTTAATGGCTTGGCCAGTAGTTTTACCATCTTCTTTTTTATTTAATTGTTTGTTTACGATAGTTTAAAACCTTGGTTATGTGCTGAATGTTCTTAATCAATGGGTAAACTGAGTAGGGACAAAGTAAGTGTAAAACCTTGAACAAAAATGACAAAAATTCAACCCTAAATTAGTTCCCATAAACCGTAGCTCAGCGCGGATCGCAATTACCTTTGCGCGACCGCGCTGCCCTGACACGGTCTACGCTTCTTTCTTGTGTGGGCCGCGGTGCACTTTGATTGCAAGTTGACTTTTTCCAGTGCGTCCACATTGCACTTTTGTGTGGTCTGCGCTGGCCCACCGAGGCTGCGATCCCATCTTGTGTGGACCACGGTAAGAGATTCAGAGAGTTGTGATTTTGGGCCTTGGCCCAGCGCGGACCGCAGTAACTTTTGCGTGCCCCGCAGTGCATCCAAAGAGGCCGCACTCCTCTAACGCGGGCCGCGGTGCATGTTTCTGTAGCTGTGTTCTTCAACTGCTTTCTGCAAAAAAAAATTCATTCACCTATTTTAGTGCATGTGCTTAAACTAACAATGTTAGATGCATGTGTTTGTAGATAATGATTAAACAAAGAGGAGGCAAGGTATCACAACAACCTGGGAGAGGTGGTTCCTATCGAGGGGATAAAGGCAAGAGAATAGCAAAACTCACTCCCCAGGCTCGGGAGAACGTCAAAAAGACCCGAAAATCAATAAGATCTGCTGATAAGGCTACTTCGTATTCATCAGGGAGTGAGTATGTGACTTCCAAGGATATCTCCTTAGATTAAGTCCCAACTCACATAACCAACCTCCTCCACCTAACTGATACCTCTCCAGCATCACCCTCCATCAAAGGACCAGTAAATGTAGTTTCAGATTCATCTGATGAGTCCGCAGTCGGTACTGGGAACTACGCCACCTCCCCCACAACTTCATTATATGGGAAGAGTGCAGGCAGAGATGAGGGAGGTAAGCCTCAGATTGGGGGAATTGCACGAACTAGGAAATCCAAAGAGTGGGAAGATAGATTCGTGAGCCAAGTGGCTTACCACGAGTTTAGGGAGTGGTTTCCTGTGAGGAAATTGATACCGGAGAGGAGCTTTATTGACACTGACCTCTTACCCCACAACCCTAATGTGCATAGGGAGTTCAGAACTAGATAAGGATGGGAGTTTTTCATGGAGAAGTGCATCCATGTAAATGAGCACACGGTCAGGGAATTCTACTCTAATGTGGCCCACATCGTCAGGGATACTAAGGTGACCAAAGTTACAAATAAAATGGTGTTGTTTGATGGAAATTCTTTGAATGAGTATTTGGGGTTCAGGGATGAAGAAGAGTCTCTCTATCTGGCCATGCTAGGGACGGGTGAGGAAGTCCGCCCTTGGTTTGCTCAGTACTTAGCAATCCCAGGTACTGTGCCAGAGTGGTTGCAAGCAGGGAGAAAAATATTCCAGAAGACCTTCAACTTTGAGGCTCGGGGGTGGTTGATATTATGTGCAGTCGGCTTGTCCCTTCTACCCACGATCATACTATTACACTAACCCGTGATGTTCTTGTTGCATTTATTATGGTCGGGTACCCTATCCATGTGGGCAATGTGATGTCCCGTGTGATTTCTGTTGTGGGGAAAGAGCATGACCAAAATTATCCTTTACCCAACACCCTTTCAATGCATTTCCAGGACCTGGAGGTGGAGAAGAAGAGATATGATGTCAAGACCAAGCCTGTGGATATGAAGGGTCTGGACAACCCTAAAGACAAGAGTTACTAGCCACCTGCCTCTACCCCAACTAGACAGTCTGAGGAGCTCGTCGCGGTAGAGCTTTCTACCGAGCCTTCCACCATGCCTGCTGCCCCTACGGTTAAGGACTTGCCTCCAGGACCTTCTTCTACTGCTGGTCCCGCTGGCCCGGGGGTTCCATCTTCCCGGGCTCATCCCCTCACTGCCCATCAGTTCAGCCAGACATTGGCTAGTTTGAACAACTGGATGTCAGCTATGACATCAAAGTTATCCACATTGTCTTCCACCATTTAGAACTAGTCAGTACCTCAGCCAGCTCAGATTCCTCAGTCTATTGAGGACACTTTGAAGAAGCTCCTGGAGAACCAGAAAAAGATTATGAAGACACAGGCTACCTTGACTACAGCAGTGGAGTCACATGGCAAGGCTCTGAAAGAGCTTGTCGAGGAGCACAAGAAGATGTGGAGATCACGGGCTTCCAAGGAGTCTATCAAATAGATGAGGACATACGTGGACAGGCTATTGGCAGACCATACACCTCTAGACTTGTTATTTGGGGACCCAACCCCAGCCCCAGTAGCACTAGTAGTAGAGCCCCAGTAGGAGCAGGCACCCATGCAGCCAAGGAAGAAGAGAAAGCTCCCCAGCACAGCTGATGCAGTTATTGTGGAGGCATCCCCATAGGAGGCCTTCTCTAGTTTACCACGTGATGCACCTGACATCCAGCCGATCCAGGAACAGGCCCCAGTCCCAGCAGCTGAGCAGCAGGAGATCGGCAACCAGTGTGAGGTTCCCGCACATACAGAGAACTTAGGGACAACTGATGATCTGATGCAGACGGACCAGGCCTAGGGAGCCCCTATATCCTTTCTTATGACTTTTTGATGCTTATTTTGGTAGTTGGCATTAGGCAAAATGCTAGCTTTTATTTGTGGGTGTGCGCGCTACTTTTATGTTGATTATATGTATGATTGTATATAGAAGTTGACTCAATTTATGTTTTTGGTTGATTTTCTATTTGGTATGTATATAACTTTAAATTTAGTACTTCTATCATACTTTTTATCTTCCACTTTGGTTTGTATATAAAGTTAAGTTACGTTTTTGTATATATTCATCCCCCATTGTATATTCTAATCCCCTGTTGTAAATATTCATTCTATTTTCTATTTTCGTATGTTCGTAAAAAAATTTCATTTTTAGCTTCGTAGATAGGCTTGCAGCGTTTTGTTGTGTTTTTGGCATTTTCAATAAACCCTTAGTTTTCTTAAGGCCACGGTTCTTTCCAATGGTGGTGTATTGTGTTAACCGGGTGGCTCTTCTCCATGATGTATGGCGTTACAACCTTCTTAAGGGTTTGAGTCTGTTTTTGTTTTTTTCCTTTCGTTTTTAGTAGTTTTTAGTTAAGGGTACTTCAAGCATAGCTTCACTTGGGCCTAACACATTTTCCTTTGATCCCATGGTCAAAGCCAAGTGGTTGTGTTTAGGATGGTGAAAGTATTGACCTTGAGACTCTTGATTTGACCAAACAAACATCATGTGGTCTTTCGGGACTATTGTGTGCTCTATCGTATCGAAGGTTGTTTTGGGCCCTCGACTCTATGTCTTAAGCAATCTTTGAGTGTGTGTGGTGATAAATTGAATTATGAGTACAAATCCCAAGCCAATGGTCTAAAACATGCGCCGAATTTTTGTTGAGGCAAAATTTTGAGTGAAGTTCGACTCGAGAAGTGATTATAGGCTCTCCTTGATCCAAATGATAAGTTGAACAATCCCATAACCTACTAATGAGATAATCCCTAGTTAATCCTTTTGAGCTTTAAACCTTCTTCTTTCATGAACGAATGCTAGAAGCCTACACCCATTCTAAATTTTACACTCTCTTGGCACCCACATCTTCCCTTGAGTGATTTCAAAGTCTAAGTTTGGAGGGAGAGACAAGAAAGGAAACAAAAAGGGGTAAAAGATACAAAAGCAAAAAGAAAAGGAAAGCAATGGAAAATGAAGGAAAGAAAAAGACAAAAAGAAAGCCCAATGTGGAAAAAACATAAAAAGGGATTCAAAGAAAAATAAAGGTGAAAAAGGTGTGGAAAAAGTACAAAAAGGAGAAATGTTTTGTACTTCTTAAGAAAGAGTGACAAAGTGTCTCTCTAACCGCTTAGAAGAGGTGAAATGACTCAAAGAGTCAAGTGAATTGTGCCAATGAATCAAAAGAAGTGCCTAATGGAAGATTGAACCCACTTGAACAAAAACATATCCTACCCTTACCAAAAGCCTTCATATTAACTCCACAAAAACCCTATATGATCTTCATTTGGAGGACACTCACATTAGTGGATACTTACATGAAGGTCAAGCATATGGTACCTAGAGCTGGACTTGTGACCTTTCCTTGAGAGAGACGAGTGAACTCCCATTTAACCTCGATTTGTGTGTGTATACTCTAAAAGGTGAGGTTTGCTTAGAGAGAGTTGAGGATGTATGAGTTTGGGATCCACAGCGACCAAAGTAATTGAGAGAGTTCTTTGATGTAATGAGTCAATTCTTGATGCTCTTGTGTCACACTTAATCCATAATTTTCAAGGTTTCAATGTTGTTACTAATCCATTTGTGTTGAGGGCAATGGTTAGTCCCAATTTGTGCTTGTTGAGGTTACTTTAGGATAGCTGGAATTACTTGGATTGTCCTTTAAGGGGTGGGTCGAATTTTGTTTGCTTGAGGACAAGAAAAGGTTTAACTTTGGAGGAGTTGATAAGTCGAGATTTTAACATATTTTATGCCACTACTTGCCTATGCTTTGGTTATAAATTGCTACAAAATAGCCCTAACAAGTTGTGCTTGATTGCAGGTTTGATCGATAAAGCGACGAATGTCGAAGATCGGCTAAAAACGAGTGAAACTTGTTCAAGTGTCAAAGACTAAGTAAATTGAGGAAAAGGGAACCAAGTGCGGACCACACAAAGGTGAATGTAGTCGTGCTAGGAGACTCAGAGAGTTGGCATTTTCAAGCTGGAGGCAACGCGGGCCGCACTACTCTTTTGAGCGGTCCTCGGAGCAGAGATTCAAAGAGCTCACATTTTGCCAATTCCAAGCAATGCAGCCCGCGTTTGTTTTTGTGCAGCCGCGCCAACTTCCAAGCGGTCCCCAACTTCAGAGAAGTAGAAATGAGAAGTGCAAGAGCCAGTGTGGCCGCGGTCCATTTTGCGCGGCCCGTACTGACCCAGCAGGGGTATTTTTGTCTAGTTTTCCAAGCCTAGTATAAATAGATCATTTTACCATTTTTAGGTCAAGTCTTATATTCACGACTGGGCTCCGCTCGTGAGACTCATTTTTGTAGCCATTTTTGGCATTTTTGCTCTTTATTAACGATAGATTATTGTAGTTTCTTCTTAGTAATCAATTAATATGCTTAGTTCTTCATCTATTTGTTCAATTTCTGTCTCTAGCATGAGTAGCTAAACCGATTAGCTAGGGTTGTGGCTCAACCCTAGTATGGGTAATTGATCGGTGTTGCCATCTAGGGTTAGAATGATTATGGGTGTTTGCTATTTGGATTGATTTTTTGTTTTAATTTCAAATTTGTGGTTGCAAACACTGATTCAAGCTTAGTGGGTCTAACTCCTCTTGAGAAAGAGAGTCCATGTCCCCAAAATTGACTCAACAAGGAATTGGGATGGACTCATGAGAAATGATAGTCCCAATTAACGGGTTAAATCTCGACAGAATAATTACCCTAGTTGCTTGATCAAATTGGCCTACCCAATTGGTCTCGAGAGAGTTAATTGGGCAAAATCACTCTCTCTACCGAGAGGTGTGTGAGTAGATACAATTGTGCAATGGTTATAGAATAAGCCCACAATATGTCAATCTATCCTTAGTAGTACCTACCCGTCAATTAGCCACCTAGGTAGTGTCACGACCCTAGTGCCTTTCTTAACATTAGCTACAACTTAGCAATATTCTCTTAGCATAATTTATTGTTAATCATTAATTTTATAATAATAGTTATAAAAATAAAAATAAAAATCAAAGATGTTTGAAGTGACATTAGGAGTACAAACACATCTCTAGACTAGCCAGAAAATTCAACTCCACTACTAGCTCCATGAGGAAATCGATCCCGACCTCTATTCGGGTAAAAGTTATTGCGACCTACTCCTCCTACCTTGGTGTAGCGTCGAGTTGACAGCGATCAAGATCATGTTGTATTTTTGGAGTTCTGGCATTCTGAACTTCTTTGGAATGGGTTTCAGGGCCGCTTCCTCTAGGAATGACTTTTATATGAACTTCTTCGAATCCACACATTTCAGGGTCGGGGGAGCACCCGAAATATGGTCGACCCTGGAGTTGTAGGTATCGACCTTCTTGTCGTTGGCTTCTATAATTTTCTCACCCGATTCGATCCTTCTTGTGAGGTCCTTGATCATTTTTATGTTGACGGGATCGGCCATCGACCCGTTATTGCTCGATCTCTTCAGTACCTGCTCAGCTGGGGGAGATGTCCAATGTGCTACTGTGCTAGGAGTTTTTTGGTTACTTTGCAGCTGAGCAATAGCCATTTGTTGTGCCTGCAACATTTCAAAAATCACGTGAAGGCTAACCACCCGTTCTACCCTAGTTTGGGTCTTTTGAACTTCTTGTTGATCTCCTTGGCGCACACTCATGTTGGTGTGCGAACTAATGTCGACATATTGGGCGTTGCGTGAGACTGCGTCCACGGGAATTGGTTCTGATGCATTCCCAGGGTTTTGTGGTGGTACACCAACACCCGAGACACTCACACCGTTTTCTCCCTGCTCTTCAAAATTGTCATTTTCAACTTTATTTACGGAGCCAGACCTTTTGACCTGAAATTAAACATCTTGGAAAAGAAAAGGTTTGAAAGATAACTTGCGTTACGAAATGAAACCAACAAGAAAATAATCATTATTTTTTTAAGCTCCACAGTGGGCGCCAAACTGTTTCCTGTAAAAATAGTACTAACAATTAAATTTGATGATGTGACTCGAAACATACATGATCTATTATTATGCTAGTTGTTAAGCAATTGGTACTAAGTGCATGAGATTTAGAGAAAAAATATGAGTTAAGGAGAGAGTGATAATCAAACTGATAGGCTAAGAATCGGGGCCTCAAGCTTGTCGATTCTGGCCCTCGAGGTTCATTCCAGAGCTCAGCAACGAGCTATCGAGGGTGACCGGAATAGGGCTAAAAGTTATAAGATAATTTATGAAGGCTTTTTGTAGCCAACGATAAGAAATAAATGAAGAACAATAATGAAGATAATAAATGAAAGCAATAATATCAAGAGAGTATGTTAGAAAGCAAAGAGAATGTTCTTGTATATTTTGTGTAGAGCCGCCGACTTTACAAAGTGACAAGGATCCCCTTTATATAGGAGGGTAACCTTAACATAGTGCGAAATACATTAATTACAAAGATATGAAGATGGGACAGCTAGATATGACACCCTGATTAGGGTTTAGAGTAGACCGGAAGGCTCTATCAGTCCTAGTAGTGTACCTTGGGAACTCCCCATTATCTTTATATCCGCGGCAAACATTTTCCCTAGGTCGGGCATCAAAGATCCTCGAGGGAGGAAAATCGACCACATCCTTGTAGCCTCGAGGCTTCGAGATAATCTTCTGAGATGCCTTAATGACGAAAATTTGGACCCTCCGATTTTGCCATATACACCTTTTGTTTACCATAACAACACCGAATATCAAACATGATTCATTCCATAACCTTTGTATATCAATAAAGCATAGTACAACATATACCTAGTCAATTCCTCGCCCAAATCATCTTGATGACAACTTTCTCAGATCATAGCTAGTCCACAAGTGTCACGACCCAAACCGATAGGTCGCGATGAGTGCCCGAGTCCTACCTGTCGAACACCCTTAAGCATGCGACTAAGATATAAACATGAATAATATCTACTGGGTTACGAGAGTAAAATGTATGAGGAAAAACTATCCAACAGACATATATACATATACGTGTGGATAACGATAGGCGAGCCGACTAGGCCGTGATAGACAGCTGTACACTCAAAATTGAAATCTGACAAGGCCACATACTAACCAACTGGAAATAACTATCTATAGACCTCTAATAGAAATACAATTGTACAAAGACGGGACTAGGCCACATAATACCAATACATACATATAAGCGTATCATACCAAAATCAAAAGCAGCTGCGGATCAAGCAGAGCATGCCAACTCTCGCTGAATAAGGATCCTAAGGAGGGCGACCGTCCGCTTGCCTACCTGCACCTACGGGCATGAAACATAGGCCCCGTAATATACTGAGTATGTAAGTCATGAAGATCAGTACGTAAAGGACATAGATTAAACATGGAATAAAGAAATCCATATGTAAATCTGAATAACTTTGTAAATTATGAAATATTTATAATGTCATGCACGTGCATATAAATATTATTTCATGCAAGGTATGGTTGTACATAATATCATCAAGCCTCTGAGGGCATCCCATCATATCGTCTCGGATACTGTGGGCAACATCATCAAAATATACCAACTAATAAGGTGGTGGTGCGTATATAACGATGTATCCTTTTTCCTATGTCCCATATACATATATGTATGTGTATATATATGTATATGTATTAAGGTTTTTCAACTGCGTATTATTCTGAGACCCATCAATATAAGATATCATAATATGTCACATGGGGAATCAAGAACAAAGAGACCTGTAGTATTTCTATGAGCAGAGTTATTTATGAAAAGTTTGCATTTGCTCGTTTCTTTTGTATAATTTGGATCATGACAAAAGAAAGAAGGGATGGACTAAACATAACTAGAGTAGGGAAAATTCCATATAATATTATTTGAGAAGATTGCACCGTACTCCTTTAGAAGCATAAATTTTTACATTGCTACGATTCTAACAATACTCGTTGAATTTTTTTATTAAAGGATTGAATTTAGCTTCTGTTGTTTGAAGTACTTTCAACTTAGGAAGAATTATATCTGATTTTTTTAAGGATGTTTTGATTCTTTCCAAATGAAAATGGAGACTACATTTGATATATGATTCTTATGTTCTGATTTTTGTCCAAATGAAAGATGGAAACAAGACTTGTAACAAGTCTTCATTAGATTCCTATTATCCTTATCTAGCCACCTAAGCTCAATTTTAAGATTCATGTATACATAGAGATAGTGGGCTTCCAGGTGAGGTGGGGTGGGAAATATTATTCGTTATCCACTTAATTGGTAATTAGGCAATGTCCTGTTACTCGGTAATTAACCAATTATCAGTATAATCACAAATTAAATAAAATTTTACTTATTTTAATATAATTTATGCATCATACTACCGTGGTCATATGGTACCTTGTATGGTAATACTCCATAGATATCGAGTACTATCACCTCAACCCATATTTTATCCCAAATCGGCAACCTTCAACGACTCTCATTTTCTTTAATTCATATGCCATTTATCCTTCATGAAATTTTCTTATTACTTTTTATAAATAGCATAAATACATAAATCTCAAGATAATATCATCCCCTAGTCTACGCCCGTTAACTGAAGAGGAAGCTTTAACATGGAAAAATGCGAGACGTAACATCCTTCCCCCCTTAGAAATATTCGTCGTCGAATGTTTAAATCTACAAGATCTACATAACCTAGAGTCACCTTTGTAACAATAGTAGTACCAACTCTTCCTTTAGAAACTTAATAATTCAATGACATATAGGACCACAATCATCATTAACGACAATGGTCTACCACGGGCAACAATAATAACTGACCCCAGAGTCCATACACATACTTTAAGGTTATGACGTTTCACTTGGACCCTTTTTGAAGGAGGAAATAAATAGGGATATCTAAACTTCATGTCTTCCTTGGCCTCCCAAGTAATTTCTTCCACATTTTTGTTTCTCCAAAGCACTTTTACCAAAGTTATGTTTTTAGTTCTCAATCTTCGAGCATGTCCGTCTAGTATAAGTGTATAACAATGTAAGTTTCTTGATATGATAAATGCTCTGTGACCTAGACGTCGTCAACTAACAAATTCTAGAAGGATCTCCGATGTGTTTACAAAGCATGGACACATGAAAGATTGGATATACAGACTCCAAGTCCAAAGGTAAGTCTAACTTATATATTACCTGGCCGACCTTGCATATGATCCAATATGGTCCAATGTACCGAGGGCTATATTTTCCTTTTTTTCAGAACCTCATTACACCTTACATTACTGATACACTAGGAATACCCAGTCGTCAACGTAAAATTCTAGGTCTTGTCGTCGATTATCCACATAAGACTTTTGGCAGCTTTGAGCTGCTAATGGCCTTTCCTGTATAAGATTAATTTTCACGATTGCCTGTAGTACCAATTCTGGTCTTACTAACACAGTTTTGCCAACATGGAACCACCATATAGGCGATCTACACGTCTGTTCGTAAAAAGCTTCGTATGGTGCCATCTGAATACTGGAATGATAGCTACTGTTGTTTATTGTAAAAATAGTAACAATAATTAAATTTTAAAATGAGATTCTAAAAATACATGTTCTACTCCCGTGCTAGTTTGTTGGGGCAGTTAGAGCTAAAACGTGAAGTATAATGATGAAAAACGAGTTAAACAAGGCAGTATTCGAACCAGTAGGGGGTTGTTGCCCGGGCATAAGATCAACCAGCAGACACCTCAGGGCCGAGGTTCGAGCCTATCTCGGGCTATCGTGGGTAGTCTTGAAGGGGATAACACGCAAAAATATGGCTAAGAAAGGCTCTATATTATCAATATTGAGCAAAGTAACAAAGAACAAATGAGAAAACGATAAAGTGCTAAAGCGACCTCGAGTGATATTGAATCACAAACAAGGAGAATAGCTAACAATCAAAATGACTTTGAACCAGAGAGAAAATAAGTGAATTAGAAAAAAGAGAGAGATATAATATTATTGCGCATTAGTAAGACAATTGGAGACCACTTTACTAGTTGTTGGTGACCCCTCTTTTGAAGAAAGGGGACATCAAACTTAGTACGGAATACATAATACAACAAGAAAGAACAAGATGTGACAGCCCATTTTCTTTATGTCGTATGAGGGTTGGCATCGTGTCGCTTGAATACGTTTCATCGACCACGGGTACATCCCTCAGGGGTACCTTTGTTCATCGGGACCTTAGCTGATATCTGGTCTTAGCAAGGCATTGATAGATTTTGAGAGAAGCAACCGATCCGAGATCCTGTGCCTTCGGGGTTGGTCTCGAAGCATCATGCTGGGGTAAATGGTCCCCTGATTTCACTATGCACAGATATTCTCCGTGTTTCTTAGAGGGAAGCAATAAGAAATGTTTCTAACACCCTATTTCATGGGCTCTTGAAATGTCATTATACTGTTGGCCCTGCCCCTTTCACAAACGTCGAGGCATTTCACCTTCCCGCTTATTCAGGACCATTGGAAGTATCATGACTCCTCGATGCTTAGGGCCACATCATCGCTATCATTTTGTTGCTATTGTTTCAGCTTCCATGAACGCATTAATTGTGCATGTTGTTACGTTTTTCGAGGGCTGTAATGGCAACGTCTGTTACTTTGTCCTTCCCATATATATAAGGCTTTTTTGTGATCAGTTCTTCATTCAAACTTCCTTCGACATATATATAAGGCTTCTTTGTTGCCTCGCTATGTTTGGGGTCCATGGCCTTAGGATCTTATATCAGGCATGCTATAGGCCAGCCCTCAATCTTTCTTTGGTGGGACGATCTTGTGCCGGTGTGATGTTGTCGTTGTTGTCATTTTTATTGTTGTTATTGTTATCTCCATTGGCTCGGGGCGGAGACATAGGGGGTCGATTTTCTCCGATCCAGGGAAAGATTCAGATTATCCACCGATGTTCGAGAGGAGGCCCGAATTATGCAATGCTGCTCACCCTTCTTCCTCTTCCTGACGTGTTACACACTCTTTGGATTCCTGGGGGTGTGGTGGTAGTCCCTGCTTGGGTGTTGCCTCTCGGGCCGAGGCAACATCTTAAGAAGTGGCTTCGAGATAAGCGTGTTGATGGAGTCCTCACTAGCTACATTTTTTGCCAAGCTACTTCTTGCCTTCTTCCGGTATCCCCCTTATCATTTTGCTCTTCTCCCCCGTATTCCTCTTCCACTAGCTTCCCTTTGAATATGCCACTATGGGAGGATTGGGATAAGATCCCCATGGGGATCAGACTTGGAAGATATTTTCTTTGAGGTCATACGCCTGAAAGGATGATATCAAAAGCGCAACGCGTATATAGGCTACTTCCTTAGGCTTGCATATTACCTATATCTCTTTGGCCCCCTCCCTTTTTTTCTTTTTTTAAAGGTCTCCTACAGGCTTTTGTAATCGTATGTAATGATTTCAATGAATATAAATATATTTTTTCATGGCTTCTATTTTCAATCCTTGCCTTGCTTTGGTATGTTTTTGTGCCTCTTGATACCTTTGAACGTCTTCCTTTGTTATTAACCGCTGGTGTCTGATTCAAATGAAAGTGTTTCTCCCGATCCCCCGTTGATCGGTGTAGCTCTTTTCTAACTCCAATAATCATGCTTCCAATCGAGCTTAAGCTAACCTAATAGACTCAGGCTGTCGAGTTACTCAAATTATGTGGAGATAATTGATGGAATCTCGATTTCCTTGGGAAAGGTATCGAGAAAAGATTATTTTTTAGGCATATGAGGGTCCAATTCAGACCATAGATAGCCTTCTGGAGCGTATGCGTTTAACTTTATTTTGGGGAGTTGCCCATGGTCGGGCGCCACTTCGGTTCCGCTTAGAGCTCTCGACCGATGCAAAATAGCCTTGCGCAGGGCTCTATCTGTTTCAATTTTGAAGAAGATCAGTAACTTCAGACCGTTGGACCCTTACCTTGAAAGTACGGGTAGTTCCTCTGGGCTTTGTGGTGGCCTTTAGGAGGAGGCTTGCCTGTTTTAGGAATGCCAACGACTTTTTGGACGTGGTCGCCTGGCGAAGGTCTGCCTGCATTCGGACTATCTGAATTGGCATCTGGGTATATTCTATATAAGTGTATGCAAAGAACAACTGTCTTTGCTTGCTAACTTCCTTCGGTGGGTGCCTTTGTGCATCGGTCTCGTGTTGTCGAAGACGTTGCTGGCCTTTTGGGGCTTTGCCGTGATTGGGCCTTGGGGCTGACTATAACACCGGTGCCGGAGATAGTGCTGAGGGCTGATGCACCGGGGTTGTTTTTTGAATTTGTCGCTACTTTAAATACAATGCGTGGTTGCCTTCGCCTATTTTTAGGGGTTGTCAGAGTCTTCCTCCAACGGTCGTTTGTTTGGGGAAGGCATATGCCAGACTTCGGGCGAATCATCCCTTCCGGTGTTGGTTGCTGGTGTTGCTCCTTCGAAACCTTATGTCACTTGATTGGAGAGATAAGGAGATGTCCTTCAGGGGGTGCACCTCGTGTTATATTTCCTCCACTTGAAACTTCCTTTCGTAGGCTCGTGATGGCCTTAGATCCAGGCTGGTATGTTAAGGGCCCAATTCTCGAAATGTTCCGGTCTCGAACTGAAAAATTCTGTCTAGTGGAGCAGGTGACTTCATATGGTACATGCTTTGTCCCTTCCGCCCTTAGGGCTAGCTTTATCTTTCTTTTTTCTATATTAGTTGTAGGAAAAAGCAGAGGTTTCGGAGTACCTTAAGCGTGATGTCATTCGTGCCGGAGTTACTTGTGGGGAGCTAGGGGCTCAAGTTCTGGTTTAGGCTTCCGAAGGGATAAATGCTTTAGCCAAGGTTTTTGCCTTCGGGGTCGAATCCTTATGAGTTTTGATAGCGCAAAAATTCAGCTGGATGTGTTTTGGAATATTTCGAATTTGATCCTCTGTAGCTCGGAGCTGAGATAGTTGACGCTTGGATCGAAGTGGCGCTAGGCCGAACCAAGGCAATTCGAGAAATGGCAACTTGTTTGTAGGTTGTTGCTGGCACTCAATCTGAGTTAGAGAGACCCCTCGATCGAACGATAGGGGTCAAAAAGTTGGTTCCTCATGGCCGTCGAACAGAAGTATTCAAGCAAGCTGGTGCAAGGGGCTCCTTTTTTCCGAAAGAATTGGCGCGGGCCAGGAGAATAATTGTGGCGCATGGTTGCCTTTTGCTGAGGTCGCGGAGGGTGAATTTTTACAAGTGTACTCCTTTTAGCGCGGAGTGTATATTTTACCGTCTTTTGCCATTTTGTTTTTGACATGGGTGTAAGGTGCCTACAGATGGAGAGGGTGCCTTTTTGTGCATGTAATTAATAAGAAGGAATTTGGAGTTTTTTTTCTTCGGTACCTTTATAGCTTTCGCCCGGGTGGTCTGGTTTTGCTGTGTGACTAGATTTTTCGTAGGTCCGGATTTGATCAGACGTATCAGGGGCTCTCAAGCGTGATCTTCGGTGTGAACTAGCGCCGGGGCTTCCGTGCTTGACCTGGCTATTTTAAGTAAGTCCCTTGAATCGAGCTTTGATTCGAGCCTTTCTTGCTCGTGCGGGTAGGCATTAGTCGTCTTTATTTTTTACCTTTGGGCATTTGTGGACTCGACTATTCTTGGGCCCAATCTCCGAGTCACGTTCCGGCACCTTCAAGCTCTTTCCCATTTGTACGAGCGGAGGACGGTGATTCTTTGTACTCTGGGATTGAATGATTTTGCGGCCGTCTGGCCTAGAGATTTGATCGGCTGACAATGGTATCATTTGTGCCTTTAGGCATATTCACATCTTAACTTATCTTCGGTCCAGTCTTCGAGTCGCATTGCGACTCGAGCTGTAATCGACCCTCAAATCTCATTGAGTTTCCAGCCAGTAATGGTTGCTTTTCTATCATTTAGTCATTGAGACCTTTTAGTATATGGCCCATAGGCTTGCATAGTTAACTATTTTGGACCGTGTCTCTGAATCAAGTTACGATTCGAGCTTGCTTTAATCCTCAAGTTGTCAATTATCAAGCTGGAGACAATGGCTCTTACGTTATACGGTCGTAGAGACCTTTTACTTTGTATGGTCTTAGAGATCTTTTAATATGAGGCCCATAGGCTTTCTTAGCTGGCGACAATGGCTCTTACGCTATCTTCACCCGGTGGTTTTTTGTAGGCTTTGTTTCCGCTTATTAAGGTCTTTTTGAATATTTTTGCCTGACACGTCGTAGGTTCTGAAAGAACCTCGATTTCAAGTCATAGTCGGTGATGTTTTCAGCACCTCATAAGGTTCATATCTCACAGGTCGAGTAGATCGATGCTCTTGCGATTTTGGAGCCAATGTGGTCGGGACTCATTTTTTGCCTGTTGAAGGAAGCTTGTTTTTTCACCGGTTCTTTCCGAAGTATATTCGGAGGATTTTTTAGCGACAGTCGAGCATCCTCGAGTCACGTTATTCGGGCTGTATCATCCCTTTTGACCGTAGACATATGTGTTTGGCCGTGGACATTTATGATCCCAAGCGGCAATTTTAGGCGTCTACATCGAGGGTATGCCATTTAGGGTATCTTACAAATGTGACGTGTAGCCTAAACTACAGGATTTTAATGCTTGTTGAGGTCTTACAATTTATCATGCCTATTGAGGTCTTACAGTTTGTGTGGAGATAAGTCTAGTTATGTCGAGGCTGCCCGCTAGGGTTTTGGATTTTCCAGTGCATGGTGATTGGCCATAATTTTTTTGAGTCACCGAGTTCTGCTTATTATTGAAGATAGCTTTTTGCGAACCCGGAGTTGCATTGTGAGGGCTTCGTGAGCTTGGAACTCCGACCCCAGGGTAGGGTGGATGCTGAATCGTTTTTAAGTCTCTGAGTATCTCGGGACATATTCGATAGAGAGGCCTCTATCGGGAGTATTCTATAATTTTTCCTTTTGGAGAGTAAGGCACTGGAAGATATCCTTTGATCCATTGGCGCGATAAATGTGATGTTGAGTCGAATCGACTGGTTCCAGGCGGAGTCGAGTTGTTTTGCTAATTTTCATGTTGCTTTATTCTTGACTAGAATTCTTTCTCTTTTCTCATAAAAAGAAGGGGGGTATTTTTTATTTCCCGATATAATAATACATGCTTTCGCTTTGACGAGGCTTGACTATATTGACCATTTTGTCCTAGTACATCATATCCCCGTAGGGACCTTTGTTCGGCACTTTCCTACCTCTTTTGAATCCGGTGCATTTCAGGGGGGATACCCCTTGCCGTTTCGAAAGATGGTCGTAAGGGTGGCTTCGAGCAATTTTGTGGAGTTTCTCCTCTGATAGCTTCGCGTGCGTTGCCTTACTGAAAACCTTACCGGTAAAAACCCTTCTTCTTTTTGGGATAAAAAACTCGGTCCAAGGAAAAGAGTGCAAGGGCGCATTTTTTTGGGGGATCTCGATGTCTTTCTTACAGTGCTAGTGTCATGGTATCTTCGGCCGAGTGCCTGCATGATGGTTAATTTCTAATTTGAATATAAAATAAAAGAAACGACTGTACCTTGGGATATGATATGTAGGTGGTGCCTTGAAGCTGATTTATTACGACCGCCTGAGGTCGAATATATTATGCGGATTTCCAGTTTTGTTTTTGTCAAACCGGACCAGTGTTAAGGCTTGATTAGCCTGTGGGCTTATTCGGAACCGGAGGTATTGGTGCTGACAGCACATCGTGTATTGCGAACACTTCCCTTGCCGCATGTTATTCTCTGTAGACAATATTGATTTCGTCCTTTGACGGGAATTTTATCGCCTGGTGGAGGGTGGATGGTACTGCTCTCATACAATGTGTCCACGGTCGTCTGAATAAGGCGTTATACCTCATGTCTCCTTCGATGACATGGAACTTACTGTTTTGAGTTGTGCCAGACACGGTGATGGGGATAACGATCTATCCTTTTGTTGTTTCGCTTGCCATGTTGAACCCATTAAGGACATGAGTGGCGGGCACGATCCGTTTGATTATTCCAAGCTACTCTACCGCCCTCGACATGATGATATTGGCCGAGCTACCTGGAGATAGGGACGATTCATTTAGTTTATCCAAGCTAGCGGGCACGATCCGTTCGGTTTATCCATCACTAGGGCATCATAATGGGGTTGAGATAGGTACTCTATGTCTTCTTCGCTGAACGTAATGGCATCCTCGGGTTTATATCCCTGAGTCTGTTTCTCCCTGGTGATGGGTATTTTTATTTTCCTCATCATGGGTTCCTGAGGTGTATCGGTGCCCCCAAGATCATGTGGATGACGTGTTGTGGTTCGTTTACTTCGTTCTTCTTGACTGCCTCCCTGTCTCGAAACCTATTTTTGGCCCGATCGCTAAGGAACTCCCGGAGGTGCCTTTTGTTGAGTAGCTAGGCTACTTCTTCTCATACTTGATGGCAATCCTCGGTCTAGTGGTTGTTTGTGTTATATAACTAACACGTCAAGTTGTAATTTTTCTGCGAAGCGTCTGACTGCACTTGTCTATGCCACTTTGCATCTCTGATTTTGCTGATGGCGAGCACGATGTCTGATACGTCGACGCTGAAGTTGTATTCCAACAAGTGGGGTGCGTTGGTTGGTGCCACGTTTTGATCGAACCTGGTCCTGTTGACGATCCCATGATGATCTTATCCTCGATCCATTTTCCGATCATTGTAGGGAAGGTTGCACCTCGGGGCGTTCCTCCTTTATTCGAGGTATGGTTGGTACCTTTCTTTGCTTGGTTTCATCTCTTTCACCAGGAGTTTGTTTGGGTATACTGAGCCCGACGGGGCTCCCAACTAGTCATCCTCGACCCTGATCTTTGATTGGTAGCGGTTGTGGATGACCGACCAGGCCACGACTGGGTATTCGACTAGATTCTGCTTCAGCTATTTTTAAGCCATGGAGATTCATTCGTTCAGGCCTTGGGTGAAAGCCTGCACTGCCCAATCATCGAAGATTGGTGATAGCTCCATTTTCTCCATTTGGAATCGGGACACAAATTTCCGCGACATCTTGTTCTCTCTTTGCTTGATTTTGAAAATGATGGACTTCCTTATCGCTACTTTGATGGCTCCGGCGTGTGCTTTTATGAAAGAGTCTGCTAACATGGTGAATGAATCTACGGACTTCGGAGCCAAGTTATGGTACCACATCATGGCCCCCTTTAAAAGCGTTTCTCCAAATTTTTTCAGTAGTACGAACTCGATCTCATCGTTCTTTATTTCGTTGCCTTTTACTGCGCAAGTGTACGTTGTGACGTGTTTGTTGGTGTCGGAGGTGTCGTTGTACTTAGGGACTTCCGGCATTTTGAATTTCTTAGAGATAGGTTTTGGGGCTGCTTCTTGGGGGAATGGTCTTTGAATGCATTCTTCGAATCTAAACCCTTAAGGACCGAAGGAGCGCCAGGGATCTGATCGACCCTAGAGTTATAGGTCTCGACCTTTTTATCGTTGGTTGTGACCATTTTCTATCCTTATTCGATCCTTTTGGTGAGGTACTCGAGCATTTTTATGATGGTGGGATCAGGCACTGACCCGTTGTTGCTTGATCTTTCGAGTACTCGCTCGGCAGGAGGAGATGTCTCCGGTGCCATTATACTCGGGGTTCTTGGATGGCTTTGCAGCTCAGCGATGGCTAGTTGTTGTGCCTGCAACATCTCAAAATAAACATGAAGAAACTTCCTGTTCTTCCCTGGCTAGGGCTTTTTGCGCTTCCTGTTGGTCAATGTGTTGTAAGCTCATGTCGTTGTGAGAAGTTTCATCTACTTGTTGCGCGTCCTGCGAATTTGCATCTACTAGGATTTGTCCGGGAACGACGTCAGTATTCTGCAGAGGTGCTCCAGCGGTCGGGACAACCACACCATTTTCCCTATGATCTTCGAGGTTGTTATTCTCAACTCTGTTTATCGAGTCGAACATTTTTGACCTGCAATCAAAGGGTCTCAGGCAAGAAAAAGTTTAAAAGATAACATGCGTTCGATTGACAAAACTAGCAAGAAAATAATCACTATTATTTTTAGCCCCACGGTGGGCGCCAAACTATTTACCGTGAAAAATGGTAACAACAATTAAATTTATAACGTGATCTATTCCCGAGCTAGTTTGTTAGGGCAGTTAGTGATAAAACGTGAAGTGAGTAATCGAACCAGTAGGGGGTCGGGCTATCGAGGGTAGTCAGGAAGGGGGTAACAGGTAAAAATATGGCTAAGCAAGGCTCTATATTATCAATATTGAGCAAAGTAACAAAGAACAAATGAGAAAATGATAAAGTGCTAAGGTGACCTTGAGGGATATTCAATGACAAACAAGGAAAATAGATAACAATCAAAATGACTTGGAACCAGAGAGAAAATAAGTGAATTAGAGAAAAGAGAGAGAGAGAGAGAGAGAGAGAGAGAGAGAGAGAGAGAGAGAGAGAGAGAGAGAATATTATTGCTCTTT
>MU704988.1:91091-105450 GCA_026770625.1 Nicotiana glauca
TTAGTAAGACAATTGGAGACCCCTATACAAGGTGTTGGTGACCCTTCTTTTTTTGAAAGGGGACGTCAAACTTAGCACAGAATACATAGTAAAAAAAAGAAAGAACGAGATGTTACAACCCATTTTCTTTATGTCATATGAGAGCCGGCGTCGAGCTGCTTGAATAGGTCGAGCCGCTTGAATAGGTTTTATCAACCCCGGGTACATCCCTCGCGGGATACCTTCATTCAACGGGCCTTAGCCCATGTCTGGTCTTGGCAAGGAATTGATAGATCTCGAGAGAAGCGACCAATCTAAGATCTCGTGCCTTCGGCATTACTCTCGAAGCATCATGCCGGGGGAAATTGGTCCCCTGATTTCACTGCGCACAATTGTTATATGAGAACTCAATAAGCGATAGATGATCATCCCATCTACCCTTAAATTTTATCACACAAGCTCGTAACATATCCTCAAGTGCCTGAATAGTACGATCAGCCTGTCTGTTTGTCTGGGGATGAAATGATGTACTAAGAATTACTTGAGTCCCCAATCCTTTTTGGAAGGACCTCTAGAAGTTAGTTATAAGTTGAGCTTCTCTATCAAAGATAATAGATCCAGGGATATCATGCAGTCGTACTATCTCCTTAATATAAAGCCTAGTATAATCCTCTGTGCAATATATAGTCCTAACACGTAGAAACTAGGCTGACTTTGTAAGCGTATCAACAATTACCCATATCAAATCAACCTTACGTTGGGTACCAGATAAGCCTACGATGAAATCCATATTGATTACTCCCCATTTCCAAGTCGGGATCTCCATAGCCTGCAATAATCCACCGAGTGTTTTTTTTTTTTGCTCAATCTTAACTTGCTGAAAGTTAGGGCACTGAGCAACGAGCTCTGCTATATCTTTTCCATTCCGTCCCACCAATATATATCCCGGACATTAGTATAACGACTGCGGCATGCAACCCGATCCCATAACTGTCACTCATAATCAAGCTCTCGGCCTCACTCAGTCATCAATCTCTACAGTCTCACTCATGGGCTCACAATATCATGCAAACTAGCCTGAAACAATGATACGATGTAATAATAAATAACAACCAAGACTTAAACATGATATGAAATGCATATACATGACTAAGTACGAAATATCAATGAAATTAGTATGATGACAGCAAGAAATGACCACTATGGATCCTAATACTATCGGCATAAATCCTAAACATGATATCTAGCGTTATTGAGAGCTCAACTACTTTATCATATGGGGAAAACATGAATATTAACAACACAGAGTCACAATACAGTGCCATGGAACCAACATGATAATAATTCTCACGGTGTACACCCTCATGCCCATAACTCGACATGTGCGTCACCTTAATAGGAATCACATAACACATAATTTAGGGTTTCGAACCCTCAGAATCAAGTTTGAAAGCATTAGTTACCTCAAATCGTGCAAATCTCTACTCTGTAATGCATTTGCCTCTCAAATCGGTCTCCAAACATCCTATATCTAGCCACAAGCAGTAAATACAATTAATATAGGCTAAAGGGATCAATTTCACAAGAAATTTACTAAGTTAGCGCCAAAAATCCAAAATTGGCTCAAACTCGGCCTCGGACCCACATCTCAAAATTCAACAAAGTCACAAAATCTAAAAGCCCATTCACTCACGAGTCTAACCATATTAAATTTATCAAAATCAGACACCATTTGTCCCTCCAAATCCCCTAAATTTACTATCCAATTCTCAAGCTCTAATCTCCCAAATTTCCCCTCAAAAACTCAGTAACTATGTGTAAAATTGGTGGGGAAACACCATTATTGAAGATAAAAGGGAACAAGGAGCTTACCTAATTAATCGCTTAAAAATCCTCCAAAATCTGAGTTCCTAAATGTGAAAATGGTGAAAAATCTCAAATTTCTGTTTTTATATGTTCTGCCCGTTCTTTACGCACATGCAGCTCAGTATCAGCATCTGCGGAGCCGCATCCGAGGTCAAAACTGTGCTTTTCCAGAAAGTCACTTAATCCACTTTCTCTGCTTCTGCGATCACACTACCGCATCTGCACACATCGTAGGTGTGGAAACCATAACGCACCTGCGAATAAATCTAGCATATGCGCCCTTCTGCCCACTTCTGTGACCATCGCTGGTGCGGGAATGTCTTCGCACCTGCGACCACTTCCCATCTCATTCTTGGCCGCATCTACAATCCTTTCCATGCTTCTGCTGGCTCGCACGTGGGGTGCCCAATCCACAGGTTCAGTTACACCAGTAGAAATAGGACTTCAGCTGCTTCCTCTACTCAAAAATCAAGTCGTTAACCACGTGAAATCACCCTGAATCCCACGGGACCTCAATCAAACATACTGTCAAGTCCCAAAATATCATAAAAACTTAGTCGAATCCTAAAATCACCTAAAACCATGAATATTAGAATTACACTCGGATTCAAGCCTAATGTACTTCTAAACTTCCAAATTCTACAAATGATGCCGAAACAAATCAAACTATGACTGATTGACCTCAAATTTTGCACACAAGTCATAAATGACACAAAAAACCTACTCTGATTCCCGAAAATCAAATCCGACCCCGATATAAAATTTCCACTGTGATTAAATTTGCCAAAATATTTTAATTTTTGCTAATTCAAGCCAATTCTCTCTAAAAATGCCATCACATGCATAACAACCTCCGAACAGTTAAAAATTAGCCAAAAGCAACTCAAATACATCAAATAATTACAAAGGGAACAAACCCATCGATAAATGTCAAATCTTTAATTGGAAACCCAAAATCATCCAAAATGAAAATGATAAGAAATGGTCTTGAGTGCTTACCTCTTTGATACTCTCCTCATGACGTCAGCCCATCATAGCATTAATTACCATGACTCAAAAGACTACGTCGGGGTCGCTGTCAACACGACTACTGAGAAGCCCACAAACCGCTATTGGTTTGACCTTTCTGCTTCCTAACTGCTGCATATATGGCTCCTATGAATACCTCAACCATTTTTTCATTTATACTTTTACAACATCTTCAAGTTTCTATAGCTAAGTTCACTATCTTCTGCATTTTTCTCCCTTTTGTGCTTGCTTCTTCAGTTTCCTTCTCAGAAACCCCTCTTTTTTTATAGTCATGGCCAGAACTTCTAGAATGTTACCTCAAAAAAGAGGGCACCACCTATATATCACGCGCATCCAAGGGCAAATCAAAAATAACCCCAACTATCAAAAAATGCACCCTTACCCAATTCGATACCATCTATGATTTTTCCATCAGAAATCCCCCTTCTACACTGGGCTGATGTGAGGACGTGTCTCGATATATCAGTGTGGTGACCGATACGAATATAGTGAAAAAAGACTATCAATGGGGGAAGGTAGTGCTAGTGGAGATTCCTAAGCCCGAGGAAATCATAGTGGATCAAAAACCTGGCTTCCTCAGCATATATACATACCTATTTACTCTAGCTCCCATATATTTTTTGGATCCCTTTTCTCCGTTGATAGATTCGATGATTCTCAATTTTTGTCATGAGTACCGAGTGACACTGGGTCAGATCTATCCTTCTTTCTAGAGAATCGTTTATATGTTGTAGTAGTTTTCTAACCAGGTCGAGGGTATAACCTTCACTCTCAATCACTTGGTCAGATTACACAGCCCTTGTCTCTTCTAAGGTTTGATCAAGCTTTATCCTCGATCCATGAGGCTATTATTTTTTAGCATCGATAAGGACAAAAATTGGGGGTGGATGAGCCATTTTGTTCAAATGAGGACCTCGGACATCATCCGGGCTAATAAGATGCGATTCCTGGAGGAATAGAATATGATGTGTAAGTGCCCCTACCTCGATCACGTTTTATTGACCTTTCATCCCTTTCTGAAAAATGATCTTCTTTTATGCAGCCATCATTTGGTACCCCGACGTAGTTCAGATCCTTTCGGGGTGGATCAGACATTTGTATTCCTCTTTCTCTTATATTGATCCTTCTACTTGGCTAAAATGCGGTGGCAAGCCAAGAGCCATGGTATGCTTTTTATTGCTATCTTTACTATGTTCCCTTGTGAGTACCTTTGTTGGTGGTAAGTTTGATACATCATGCTTGTGTAGGCCTCGGTGATAGAGTGATGATGAGACCATCTCCTGATGGTGAGAAAGGGACCTTAAAATATGGCAAGGGTAGGAAGAGGAAAAAGGAGACATTGGCTGGGTCACCTAGATCGGAGAAACCTCAAGTTTGCAGACCTCGGACTGATACCACGGTCTCAACTTCCGCCGTTGTGCCAAGTCCCTTCACTGAGGACAAAGGTGAGGATGATGATTGCCCTTTGGCTCAAAGGGCAAGACAAGGCATGGAAGCTCCACAAGCTGCTGGATGGAAGGACGCCGAATCGGGGGTGGTTGATATGGACCAAACCCACGTTGAGGACACCCTCGAGGACGGTTTGGGCACAGTCCGTGAGTTTCAAATCGAACGTTTCATTATGCGTACTAATGAACCCGCTGTTGATGATTCCGGAGGGCTTGAACCTGAAGCTTCTCGAAGGCAAGAGAAGACCCTTAGAGAGCTTAACGCCCTGTGTGGATTTAACTTGGCCCCTCCGTACTCACAAGGGGAATTTAGGGATGCACAGGACCCGCATATCACCAATGTGGGGGCCTCTCATGGAGGGGAAGATGTGATTGAAGACCTACTCGATGATTTCATCGAGAACATTAACCTCAATGCCCTCGTCGCTCTTGGGGAGGCGGAGGCTTCAGCAATAGATGATATTTTTTGACATATTATTTGCACTTCAAATTTTTCCCTTTGTCTTTCTAATCTGTCTACTTTGTTGTAAGCTAAGAAAATGTATGACCATGCCTTTTCTAGGCTTCAAGACGAGCATCCGTGTTGTGGGAAGGAGATCGAGAAGCTCAACTTGGAGCTAGAGGGGTCAAAGGCCTCCTCTGTCCAAAAGGGGGAGGAGTTGAGTGGCCATCAGGCGAGTTTGGAGGGAGTGTGCCAGGAAAGGGCTGGCCTTGCTAAGTAGGTATCACGGTATCCATGAACTCGTCTTTTATTTTTATAACTTGATTCTTACCAACTTGTTTTTCCTTAGCAGATTGGGCAAAAGGATGCCCTTGTAAGCAACTTCAGGAAGAGGTTGCAACCAAGAATGCGGAGATCCGCGAGCTGGGGGGAAAGATAATGTCGTGACCTCAGAGAGAAACCTTTTGCGGATGGAGTTGTCATCGATCTAGGGTCTTCTTCAAAATTCTCAAAAGGAGGCTACTGCACTATCTATGGCTGAGTCTGAGGACGAAGAAAATGTGTCTTCATACATGAAAGATGCCACTACTACGAATGAACGAGCCTGAGACATATCAGAGAAGGCCGAGCAGAATCTGATTCGGGATAGTGGCTCTTATGCGTTAGGTCGGTAAGACCTTTAATTTTAAGCTGGCGACAGTGGCTCTTACCCATTGGGCCGGTATAGCCTTTAATATGGGATGGCTATAGTGGCTCTTACGCGTTGGGTTAGTATGACCTTTAATATGGGCTGGCGATAGTGGCTCTTACGCGTTGGGTCGCTACGACCTCTAATGTAGGCTTTATTTTTCCCTCGTTAAAGACTTTTTGAAGTTTTTGTGTGCGCCCAACTCTTCAATGGTTCGATAAGAACCTCGATTGTGAGCCGTTATGCGGCAAAAAATGAGCACCTCGGGAGGTTTCGCTCGATGGATAAATTATTTCGAAGCATGTTGTTGGGAGATGATATGATCGAAGCTCTTTTGCTTATGTCGAGGGCAGCCTGATTAACCAGATCTTTTTAAATTTTTTTGAAGTAATTGAAGGCCTGTGATTTTATAGTGACGGTCGGGTGTCCCCGAGTCGCGTGAGTTTGGCCAGATCCTTGTGACCGTAGTCATTTCTGTTTGGCCGTAGCCTTCAGTCCCCGAGTGAAGCCTTTTTAGCGTTTATATCAACGGTATGCCTTTTTATGGGTCTTACAAGTTCGATTATATAGTTTAAGATCGAGATTATGCCTTTCGTAAGGTCTTATAAATTTTAGCATGCCTTATTTGAGGTGTACAGATTCGGTTACTTGGTACAAGTATAACAAATACCTTGCTTGAGGTGTTACAAATTTTGTATTTCCTTATGAAGTTCTTATAAGCTCGAGGTTGCCCGTATGGTGTCTTATATCCTCGGGTTTTTGACAAATAGATGGGGTGATAGTCAGCTCTAGAGCAGTTTTTCTTTTTGAAAACTAAGTGTTGCCTCATTGAGGGCTTGCGACTTTTAAGTTTCTGACACGAAGATCATATGGCTTCGAGTTTTTGACGTCAGTCCCTGAGTGTTCGGGAATTTCCTTGCCCTGGAGCCATTTCTTGTAAACTTAGCAGAATTCTTTTGAAGCGCAAAGAATTTTGATGGAGGAAAAATATTCTTTGATTACTTGGAAAAGGTATACATGTTTTTGTTGTCAATGGTTTTGTTCTTCTATGCGGGCACGGTTCATTTGACCGTTTGGCCTGATACATTATTTTCCTATCGAGATCCTTTTTGACTCATCTTGGCTTCTTCGACGGGGTGATCTCCCGAGGGAATGTCCCCCAGTATTCGAGGTTGATTGAAGAGAAGACTTTAATACTTGTTAAGTTTTCCTTAGGTAGCATATAGATGTTGCCTCATTAAAAACCTTGTCGGTAAAATCTTTCTTGGGATAAAATCTGATTGGAGGAAAAGAGTGCAATGCATGCTTAAAACCTAAGGTCTTCAAGCTGGAAGGTACTTCGATTCTTCTAGTGGGATGCCTGCAGATAGGTTAGTGTAAGAAGCAAAACAAAAAAAGGAGGCAGTTATACCTTAGTTTTGATGGCATCTCGAGCCTCGATATGCTTCAACTGTTTGCTCCGGGGATGAGGTACGGTCCTTTGCTCGTTTAGTCGAATGTAGCCGAGAATGCATCTCGTGATTTCTACTTTACCGTTTACTTATCCTTTCACTCCTTCGATGTTGAAGGCACCGATGCTAGTACCACATCGTGCACCGCAAACATCTCTTTTGCTGCATATTGTTCTCTGTACACAGTTTTTATTACGTCCTTTGTTGGAAACTTCATCATTTAATGAAGAGTGGAGGGTAATACTCTTATGTAGTGTATCCATGGCCTTCCAAGCAAGGTGTTGTACCTCATGTCTCCTTCGGTTACATGAAACTTGACTTTTGGTTTATGCCGACCACATTGATCGGGAGGGTGATTTCCCATTTCCTTTGTTTTGCTTGCTATGTTCAATCTGTTGAGGACTCGAGAGGTGGCCACGACCTGGTCAAGCGGTCTGAGCTGCTCCACCACCCTCGGCCTGGATCCACAAGCAAACGCTTAATTTTAAAAGTATTCAGTAGAAACGAAATTACTAAGGCATTGTTATGAGGTTGAGAAAAGGCCTCGTTGTCCTCACCACTGAATGTGAGAGAATCTTTGGTACATAACCCCAAGTTTTATCCTCCCTGGTGAAGGATATTTTTGTTCTTTTGACAATGGGTTCCTATAGGATGTCGATTCCTCCAATTATTATGTGAATGACATGTTACGGATCATCTAATTCATTTTTCCTATTTTCCTCTCTTTCCCGAAACTAATTTTTGGCTCGGTCGCTAAGAAACTCTTAGAAGGGTGCCCTTTGCTAATTAGTCGGTCTACTTCTTCTTAGAACTATATGAAATCTTTAGTTCTATGACCGTGTGTGCCATCAAATTCGCACACTAAGTTGGGGTTCCTGTGCGACAAATTTGATAGTACAGATCTCGGCCACCTGGTGTCCTTAATTTTACCGATGGCAGATATGATGTCAGAAACATCAATTTTGAATTTGTATTCAGACAAGAGGGGTACCTCCATTGGTCCTGTGTGTATGTCAAATTTGGCTCTGCTCACGAGTCCCTGAGGATTCTGGCCTCGGTTTGTCATTCGGTCGTTCTGGGGTATGTTACGCCTTGGGGCGATTCTTCGATCTTCAGTGTATGGTCGATACCATTCCTTGTTTGGTTTTGGCTCCTTTCCAAGGAGCCCGGTAGGATATATAAAGCCCAAGGGGCTCCCAGTTTGTCGTCCTCAACCCTAATCTTTGATTGATATGGATTGTGGACATCCGACCAAGTCACGGCAGGATATTCAACCAAGTTTTGCTTCAGCTACTTCGAGGCCACGAAGCTCCGCTCGTTCAAACCATGGATGAAGGCCTGCACGACCCAGTTATCGAAGACTAATGGTAATTCCATTCGTTCCATTTGAAAGCAATATATGAACTCCCGCAGCATCTCATTTTCTCTTTGTTTGATTTTGAAGACATCTGATTTCCTTGTAGCCACTTTGATGGCGCCTGCATGTGCCTTTATGAAAGAATCTACCAGCATGACGAACGAGTCTATCGAATTTAGGGATAGGTTGTGATACCACATCATGGCCATTTTTGAAAGTGTTTCCCCAAATTTCTTCAACAGGATAATTTCAATTTCGTCGTCCTTTAGGTCATTTCCTTTAATGGCACAAGTGCAAGCAATGACGTGCTTGTTGAGATCTGAGGTTCCGTTGTACTTTGGAATATTGGTCATTATGAATTTCTTAGGTATAGGCTTCGGATCCACACTCGATGGGAACGGATTTTGTACGAATTTCTTCAAATCTACACCCTTCAGGATCGAGGGTGCGACCGGAATTTGATCAACCCTTGAATTGTAGGTTTCCACCTTTTTGTCATTAGCTTCTATCATCTTTTCTCCTGAGTTAATCCTCTTTGTGAGGTCCTCGAGCATCTTCATAATAGCGGGGTCAACTGCGGACCCGTTATTGCTCGATCTTTTTGATACATGTTCGACTCGAGGAGCCATTTCTAGTGCTTCTATGGTTGGAGTTTTCTGGTGGATTTGTAGTTGAGCAATTGCTAGTTGTTGTGCCTGCAACATTTCCAAAATGACGTGAAGGCTAACCTCTTATTCCTCCCAAATTGGGGTTTTCTTGAGCTTCTTATTAGTATTCTTTGCGCATACTCCTATTGTTGTGGGAGCTTATATCGACTTGTTGGGCGTTTTGTGAGACCACATCCACGGGGATTGTCTCTGGTGCATCCTCAGGGTTTTGCGGTGGCATACCAACACCTGGAATAGCTACACCATTCTCTACATGGTCTTCAAGACCGTCGTTTTCATATCCATTCACTGTTTTAGACAGTTGGACCTAAAATCAAAGATTCTTGGGCAAGAAAAGCGCGAAGAATAACTTGCGTTATGTAGTAAACCAACAAGAAAACAATCACTATTATTTTTATCCACACGTTGAGCGCCAAATTATTTTCCTTGAAAAGGGTAATTACAATTAGATTCGATATTGTGGTTCTAAAAATACGAGATTTATTTTTATGCTAGTTGTTAGGAAGTAGGTGCTAAGTGTAAGACTAGAAAATAAGATAAGAGTTTTAAGGCAGTATGTTTAAGAAAATCGAGTGGTTGACAATCGGAGCCTCCAGGTCGAGAAAGGTACTAAACTGTGGATAGCCGATGAAGGATTAACAATTCTAAGAGCTTTGATAAGATCTCTTTATGATCAATAAAGAGCAATAAACAAAGAACAATTGATGAAACACAATAAATGCAAGTAATGTAATAAATATAAGCAATACAATAAAGGGAGAATTTGTTTATGGAACAGAGAATGTTCTTATTCTTGTATTGAATGGTGTGTATTGCATTAAAAAATAATAAGGGTCCCCTTTATATATAAGGAGGAATCCTCACATAGTACAAACACATTTGTTACAAGGATGTGGGGCTGGTACAGTCATTTAAAGCAACGATATTAGCTTGCACTAGCCCAATAGACATGGTCAGCTTTAATCACGTGCCTTGGGAACTTCCCGTTTGTTCATCATGGTCATCGATTTGCACTACCTCGAGGTCTAACATTGTGAACCCTCGGGATTGAACCTCAAGTTGAGCTTCGAGCTGTCCAGGGGCGATTTTACGAAGCGCCATAATGACCATAAAATCGGACTCTCCCATTTTAGCTGTATACAAGAACACTTATGCCAATTCATATGGTGAAAATTTCTTCAAGAATCGCCTCAATCCAAGATCCTTATCTCTAAAAATGTAAAAATGGCTGAAAGACCCAAAATAGAGTACTTTATAATTTGCCCAGGCATTCCTCTTATGCAAGCGCGGGATGTACATCACGTTTGCGATGAACAAAATGTGTTGCCACAAAATTACTTCATGTGATCGCGATCAAGCATCCACTAATACAAGAGCAACTCAACAGCCTCTCACCAGACACTACGTGAACGCATTGGTACTTTTACGAACGCGTAGAAGAAACTCTAATTCCCAGTTGCCCTACCTTTACCTATGCAAACGCGTCCTACACCATGCGAACACGATGCTTGACCTCCAGTAACCTACCTGAACGCAAACCAGTACTCTCAAACGCGATGAAGAAAAATTTCAGCCCCATATTTTTTCCCCTTACATGATCACATCCCTCGATCAGCTATCGCGAAGAACACTTGGTGCACCGGAAAACCAGATTACACTAGGAATCAAACATGAAGGAAAAATGATCCAAAATCAAACATGCACGATCCCCTCAGTACCCTATCCGAACATATCAACAAGTCGCACAACATAATACGGACCTACTCGAGGCCTCAAAACACACTTAACAACATCTAAACGATGAATCACATCGCAATTCACACTTGATGAACTTTGAACTTTTCAATTTCAATAACTCGTATCGAAACATAGAAAATCAACCCGGAATAAACTTAAATTTTTCACACAAGTCCCAATAACATAACTAAGTTATTCAAATTCCCGGAACAATAATCCGAATCTAATATAAAAAAGTCCACTTTCAGTCAAACTTTCCAAAAAACCAATTGTCGCCATTTCAAGCCAAACTCAGTTATGGACCTCAAAATCACAATCCGGATGCGCTCCTAAGTCCAAAATCACCCGACGGAGCTAATAGAACTATAAAAACTCCAATCCGAGGTCAAATACTAAAAAGTCAAACATGATCAACTCTTCAAATTTAAAGCTTCCTAGTTGAGAATCATTCTTCCAAATCAATTCTGAATAACCTGAAAATCAAACCCCATGATTCACACAAGTCATAGCACATCATACAGAGCTACTCATGCCCATAAACTACATCGAAGTGCAAATGCTCAGAACAACTGGTAAGGTCGCTACAAATTTGGAATTTCCCGACAGTATTTTCTAACATTCGAATTTGCGACAAAATATTATGTTTAACAGAAATTTAGACATCCTGCCTAGTAGATACCTCTTCAAACGAACATGCACCTATGCACCTACTAACATTCAAATTTTTCGGCTATAAATAGAGAAGCTTAGCCTCATTTTTTGTAACAACCCAGCCGGTTGTTTTTGGAATTTATGCCCCGATCCCCCATTAACTGCTTCCCCTAAGTTCATTCCTGCTATTTTGGTTTGCCAGGATGTTTGGTGTTAGGATTCGGAGTGTTTTGGGACACTTAGTCCCTAAATGAGAGCTTAAGAGTTGAAAAATGGTCCGTATTCGAAATAGTATGCAAATCTGATGGTTTTGTTAGGTGATTTTGGGGTTGGGAGCATGTTCAGAATGTATTTTGGAGATTCGTAGCTCATTTAGGCTTGAAATGCCGAAGTTTGAATTTTTGAAGTATCCGGTCCGATAGTGAGTTTTTTATCCGATGGTTGGATTTGAATTCCGGAAGTTGCTGTAGCTCTGTCATGTCATTTGGGACGTGCGTACAAACATTTAGGTCATTCGGACGAGGTTTGGTTATGTTTTTTATCAAAGCGTATTTTGATAGAATTTGAAGTTCTTAGGCTTGAATCCTTGATTTAATCATGTTTTCAATGTTGTTTGAGGTGCTTTGAGGATTGGTACAAGTTCTAATGAGGTATTAGATGGTATGAGTGCTTTTGGTTGAGGTCCCAGGGGCCTTGGGATAATTTCGGATAGTTAACGGAGTAAATTTCTAAGTTTGTTGCAGCTGGTATCTTTTTCTTTCTGGTATTTACGCTTCTGCGGCTTGGGAAAAGCGTAGCCGCAGAAGCGGCTTCCTCATCGCAGAAGCGAATTTGGGTTACCCTCCAGGAAACTGCAGAAGCGGTAGGGTTTCCGCAGAAGCGGATCCGCTTCTGCGAGATGGGAACTGCAGAAGCGGAACCTAAGATCTTTAAATAAAACCGCAGAAGCAGTTATATTGCCGCTAAAGCGGGACCGCAGAAGCAAAAATGTCTGTGCAGATATAGAAATTCGAGGGTTTTGATTTCATAAGTTAGAAAACTCAATTTGAGCACGGGAGAAGGCGATTTCGAGTGGAGTTTGAAGAGAAAAATCATTGGGTAACATTTCTTTGATCCCTTTTCATTATATAGCTAAATACGTCATTGGAATTCGAATTTAGGATCAAAACTTGGCAAATTTGGGGTAAAACCTCATAGACCAAACTATTAGGTTTTGAGGAGGCATTTGACCTCCGATTTGGGAGATTTTTATGTGGTTAGACTTGTGAGAGTATGAGGGTTCTGAAAATATAAAAATTATTCGATTTCGAGACGTTGGCTGGAGGGGCATTTTGGTTATTTTACCTATTTTCGCGCCCTAGCTTTAATTTTAATAGTGGAATCAGTTGTTTGCAATATTATTTAAAATGTGTAATTGAATTGAATAGATTTGGGCCATTTGGAGTCGGATACTCGTGGCAAAGGCGCGGTTTCTAGTGATATTGAGCCGGTTCTAGGTAAGTGGCTTGTCTAACCTTGTGTGGGGGACTTTTCCCCTTAGGACATGTTCTGAATATTTGAATGCCTCGTACGTGAGGTGACGAGCGCGTACTTGAGCAAATTGTTGTAAACCCATTTCTACTTGGAGTATTTACATGGAGATTCTTCTGTTGACTTATTCCTTTGAATTGTAGGTTTTGACCTGTGCTAGCTTAGAGGGGCATGCTTAGCTGACTTACTTACTTAATTGTTTAACTGTACCATTTGCACTCTGTGAAGCATGTTAGGTTAGAAATTTTAATCGCTTGTACTAGTTTAGCATTTATTCTGAGATTTATGAGTTGTTGTTGTGGTGTGCTTTAAATTGGGACTATGGGACCGCTTCCCGGAAGATCCCCCTATTTTACTTATTCTGGATTGAAGGTGCGGGATACCAAGAGATCCCTGGCACGTGTTTCTAAATATATATACATTAGGATATAAAGAAATCCCCGGCTTACTTATTGGGATACCAAGAGATCCTTGGGATACCAAGAGATCCCCGACTCACTTATTGATGATACCAAGAGATCCTCGGTATACCAAGAGATCTTTAGTACACATGATGAGGATACAAAGAGATACTCGGGTTACCAAGAGATCCCCAGTTACTATTTTTCCTGGTTGAAGACAGTATTTACTTGTATTGTTACCGTTACTTTCCTTTTTTGCCTTTCTCTTTAATGGGTCTCTTTGTCTAACATCTTCCGGCT
The DNA here is from genome assembly GCA_026770625.1 of Nicotiana glauca. NCBI lineage: Eukaryota > Viridiplantae > Streptophyta > Magnoliopsida > Solanales > Solanaceae > Nicotiana > Nicotiana glauca. Next base: position 104,639 of record MU704988.1, read on the forward strand.
TCAACCACTTTACCACCGGAGACCATCGGACCACGTAAGCCCCCAACCCCCAACCCCGTCTTATTTTCCTTTCTTTCCTTTTCTTGCTTTGTTCTTCTTCTTGAATTTGGTGCAATTAGTCATACGTTTTACTTTCATCCTTTCTCTCTCCTTATTCATTTGAGTAAACTGAGATCCCATTAACATATCCAAGCTCCTCACATTATAGTCATTTTGGTCCCTTTTTTCCTTTATCTTTTGTGCAGTTTTGTGAATTTATTCCTTTAGTATTGAATTAACGTCAACTTGTGAATTTATTTCCTTATTTCCTTATTGCCAAATCATCTTTCAATTTTTATAAAACTTTCAGCAACCATATTTTTTTCTTTTTACTTCTTTTTTTTGTTCTACGACACCCTGCTGCTAAAACCCTAGATCTGGTTCACTATCGGAGCCTGAAAAACCCGAGGAGATTTTTCATAGTAGAGTTTAGTTGGATTTTCAGCTGAGAAGAGCACCTGCTCTGTCTTGCTTCACGTCATCATTTTCTTCAATTTTGTAAGTATTTTTATAATTTTTACTAAGTCTTTGATCTTCCTAGCTAATTTCGGATTGAGACGTAGTTGATTAATTGTTGATGTTATAAGCATTTACAGTAATCTTGTAAATTCCATTAATTAATAATTTATTCATTTTCCCAAAAAGAAAAAATTCCATTGACAACAAAATTTCAAATTGAATTTACATTTCTGTTCCTTACCGTCCATATACTGTATAAACATTGTGTCTGTTGAAGCCTAGCTTCATTTCCATTACTACTGTCAGGGCTACAC
>MU704988.1:106172-120338 GCA_026770625.1 Nicotiana glauca
TTCGATCTAGCGATTGCGAACTCAAGTTTTTCGAAGCGGGAGGAGCATTTGGTTACTTACCAAAGCTCGGTGGCGAAGACTCAGATTGACTATATCCTCATCAGAAGAGGCGATAGAAGGTGGTGCATGGATTGCAAAGTTATCACGGGTGAGACCCTTGCAACACAACATAGGCTTTTGGTGATGGACTTTGGCATTAGGATAAGGAGGAAGAGGAGGTCAATACGAGGACGCCAGAGGATTAGGTGGGGCGCCTTGATTGAGGATAAAGCTCAGGAGTTGGAAGGAAAGTTATCGGAAATGGGAGCCTGGAGAAGTAGTGGGGAAGCAAACACTATGTGGTCGACGACGACTGATTGTATAAGGAAGGCGGCGAGAGATGTGTTAGGGTTATATTCTGGCCGCGCCGGTGGCCATAAAGGAGACTGGTGGTGGAATGCAATTGTCCACGGTAAAGTGGAAGCGAAGAAGGCAGCTTACCTGCGGCTAGTAGGGAGCACTAGCGAGGAGGAGAAGAGAGCGAACAGGGAGAGATATAAGGTAGCTAGGAAGGAGGCGAAAATGACAGTAACGGAGGCTAAGACGACAACTTTTGCTCGTTTGTATGAGGAACTAGGTAACAAAGGCGGGTAGAAGAAGTTATTCCGACTCGCTAAGCTGAGAGAGAGGGTGGCTCGGGATCGGGACCAGGTGAGGTGCATAAAAGATGAGGACGGAAAAGTTTTGATGGGGGATGACCAGATTAAGAGGAGATGGCAGACCTACTTTCATAAACTCCTAAATGAAGAAGGGGATCAGTATATTGTACTAGGTGGATTGAGGAACGCCGACATCCGCCATGAATTAAGTTATTTTAGGGACATTGAGGTCGATGAGGTCATCGAGGCAATGCGTAAGATGGGGGAGGGGGGCAGAGCTACCGAGCCAGACGAAATTCCGATTGAACTTTAGAGGTGTGTGGGTAGAGCAGGATTGGAATGGCTTACTAGGTTGTATAATGTGATATTCAAGACTAATAGGATGCCTGAAGAGTGGAGGTGGAGTACAATGGTTCCGTTGTATAAGAACAAAGGCGATATCCAGAGCTGTAACAACTATAGAGGTATCAAATTACTGAGTCATACCATGAAAGTCTGGGAGAGAGTGGTAGAGATGAGAGTGCGAAGGACGGTGTCTATCTCAAACAACCAGTTCGGGTTTATGCCGGGGCGATCTACCACAGAAGCTATCCATCTTATTAGGAGGATGGCAGAACAGTACAGGGATAAGAAGAAGGATCTCCACATGGTGTTTATTGATCTAGAGAAAGCGTACGACAGGGTTCCTAGGGAGGTCTTATGGAGCTGCTTAGAGGTTAAAGGGGTTCCGGTAGCCTACATTAGGGTGATTAGAGACATGTATGAAGGAGCTAAGACTCGGGTTAGGACAGTAGGAGGCGATTCCGAGCATTTTCCAGTTGTTACGGGGTTGCACCAAGGGTCTGCACTCAGCCCTTTCCTATTTGCCCTGGTGATGGATGCCATAACGCATCATATTCAAGGGGAGGTGCCATGGTGCATGCTATTTGCTGATGATATAGTCCTAATTGACGAAACACGACGCGGCGTAAACGAAAGGCTAGAGGTTTGGAGACATGCCCTTGAGTCTAAAGGTTTCAGGTTGAGCAGGACAAAGACAGAATACCTCGAGTGCAAATTTGGGGCGGGGCCGACGGAAGCGGGAGTGGAAGTGAGGCTTGACTCTCAAATCATCCCTAAGAAGAGTAGTTTCAAGTACCTGGGGTCAGTTATTCAGGGGATCGGGGAGATCGACGAGGATGTCTCACACCGGATAGGGGTGGGTTGGATGAAGTGGAGGTTAGCGACGGGAGTCCTGTATGACAAGAAAGTTCCACCATTACTAAAAGGTAAGTTCTATAAAGCAGTGGTTAGGCCGGCAATGTTATATGGGACCGAGTGTTGGCCGGTTAAGAACTCACACACTCAGAAGATGAAAGTAGCAGAGATGAGGATGTTGAGGTGGATGTGCGGGCATACAAGGATGGATAAGATTAGGAATGAAGATATTAGAGAGAAGGTGGGTGTGGCCCCCATAGAGGACAAGATGCGGGAAGCAAGACTCAGATGGTTCGGGCACATTCAGAGGAGGAGCACTGATGCACCGGTGAGAAGGTGTGAGCGACTGGCTGTGGTGGGCATGAGGAGAGGTAGAGGGAGACCTAAGAAGTATTGGGGAGAGGTGATAAGGCAGGACTTAGAGCGTCTTAGGATTACTGAGGACATGGCCCTTGATAGGGGATTGTGGAGGTCGAGCATTAAAGTTGTAGGTTAGGGAAAGTTGTGGATATTTCCACAGTGCACTAGAGTGAGACTAGCTAGTTATGAGGTAATCGTAGGATGTTACTGATCAGCTACCGATGCAGGGAGTTATCTGTTGGATATTAGTATACTAATTATCTATTTCGTATTTCTTATATTTCTTATATTGCTGCTATTTTGTTATTTTGTGTATTTCATATTATTTTTAGTATCAGTCTATTGATAGTACTAACTTATCAGCTCTTACTGATGTCTTGAGCCGAGGGTCTCCTGGAAACAGCCTCTCTGCCCCCGGGGTAGGGGTAAGGTCTGCGTACATATTACCCTCCCCAGACCCCACTTGTGGAATTATACTAGGTTGTTGTTGTTGTTGTTGTTGTTGTTGTTACCGTTACTTTCTATTACTGCTCTCTTGTACTTATCCGGTTCTGATTTTTGTTGTAGACTTTATTAGATTGTTTCCGTTACCTCATTATTTATTATGTTTATCTCAGTAGGGCCCTGACCTTCTTCGTCTCTACCCAACCGAGGTTAGGCTTGGCACTTACTGAGTACCACTGTGGTGTACTCATGCCCTTCCTGCGCATGTTTTTCATGTACAGATCATGCAGGTACCTCTACTCAGGCGCAGTACCCTTGAGGCGATGAGACATACGGAGACTTCGAGGTATATCTACAGCGTCCACAGACCGAAGAGTCTTCTTCCTTATTCTAGTTGTAGAGCTGTTATCCTATCATACTTTTGATGTAGTTATTCTGGAGATTTGAGTACATATTGGAATTCTATTAGCCTGTGTTTCCCGTGAGTTTCCGGGTTTTGGGATTCGATTGTAGACTTCCGTATATTCTTAGAGTTTTACAGGCCAGATGGCCTTATACTCAGTTGTTATTTTTCATATGTCCAGTTTTAATTGGTTTTTCCGTAGATATTATATCTTTTCTGCAATACTTGGCTTACCTGGTCATGGGGACTAGGTGCCATCATGACATGTTCACGATCGGTGAACTAGGGTCGTGACATTTTTCACCACCGAATATGCAAATCTCTCCCATCTATCTTCTGCATTATACATTGTTTTCAAAGCAAAAACGTAAGCATTTTATGGATTTGCTCCCCAATTTGAGTTCGCCGATGTTCTGTTATTTGAAGTACCAGCACAGAAGAGTTATTATGTTCTATCATGTGAGGAATTAATCTGAAACCTTGAGAAACTGTGAGGGGATTAAATTCTTTAATGACACATAAGAAACTTGTGGGCTGGGAATTTTCTGCTTTTCGTTTTCTCCAACTAAAGTATTCTGATTTTCTGGCTTTGAGCACAGATTAATAACTAGTTTAAGAAAAAAATTGAAATATATGGTGCTAAAAACAAAGCTTTGTGGTGCCATGATACTTGTGTTGTTATAAAAAAATTTCATTAAGTAAAGCGGGTAAAATTAAAAGTGTAGGGTTCAATTATTTTTAAATATAGGAATGTATCATTCTTTTTTTTAAAGCTGACTAATAATTAAAGTGTGTCATTTAAATTAAAACGGAACAATATTGATGTGATATTTGAACTTTTTATTGAGTAGCCATGAAAATTCTTGACGAGCTCACACTCGTTTAGGTAAAGAGTTGAAGAAGTACAAGTAATAAATAGACTCCAAATTGCATGTCACGAAGACAGCTCTATTATACATATGTCATGCCCAGCTTGAAAATGTCATATGCCTAATTTTAGCTGCAAAATAGTTCTATCTCCGTTTCAGCTTATGTGAATCTATTTTTTTTTTTGTCCGTTCAAAAAAATGACTTTTTCTAAATTTGGAAACAATTTAGCTTAAACTTACAATTCTACCGTTAGTGAGAAGCTTTTATAACCACACAAATATTCTGGCCCCTTTTTAACTTATTTAGGACTACAAATTTCAAAAATTTATTTTTTTAAAAATTGTACCCATTCAAATAATTTCACATAAATTAAAATGGAGGGAGTACTAGAAAGAAAGTCTAAAGGGGGTTTAGGACCACGTTAACATCATGAAAAGCCAAACAAGTAGAAGATGTTCAATTTTACACGTCAAACTAATTGGCACATATCCTTAAGAGGAAAATTCATAACGTAGTCCTTTATGCACCTGTATTTTATGCTTCTCTTATTTTAAGTAATGGAACGTGAAAGAAGCAACTTGATCTAGGCCAAATGATATCACGTTTTATATTAAATTTGTACTCACAAAACTATATGGTACGTATTCTTTAAGTATTTTCTGCAGTAGCTACGTATTCTTTTGTTTCCGCAAATGTTTTATTTTTGTATGAGTTGATGAGTCGAGCAAAATAAAACAATGGTTAAGTTTGATGGAGTCGCAAGTTCACTTTCAATATCAATTAAAAGTTAAACTAGTGCAGAAGAAACTAATCTTAGACCAGCAAAAATAAATTTGACAAACTAGCAAATTACTTACTGATGAATTTGTGATTTGAAGATGAACATTGAGCTAAGAAGTGGGAGAGAACTGAGGAAGAGGAGAACTCATCTTCATTTTCGATTAACTGTATCTATACAGTATTAACTACCACTATATACTAACATTGCTACAATACAGTTGTACTAACTAATTAACTGCTAACTATAGTTGGTTCAACTAGTATTAGGCTAACTCTAGTTATCTTAAGTTACACCACTAGTTAATACATTGATACTCTCAACACCTTCCCTCAAGCAAAGAGGAAGTGAAGATGTTCTTCATCCCTAGCTTGGATAACAAATAGCTATGTTGTACTCTGCTTAGGCCCTTGGTGAGGATATCAGCTTGTTGATCTGCAGTATGGACATAAACAGTGTTGATCATCCCTGATTGGATCTTCTCACGCACCAAATGACAACCAATATCTATGTGTTTGGTTCGTTGATGGAAAACAGGATTAGCAGCAATTTGAATTGTCGACTTGCTGTCGCAGTGAATTGGAACTGGACTTTGCTGAGCAACACCTAACTCCTTGAACAAACCAATGAGCCAAATGATCTCTGCCACTGTTGATGCAAGGCTCCTATACTCTCCTTCAGCAGAATTTCTGGAGACTGTTGACTGCTTCTTGGACTTCTATGAAATGAGAGAATCACCAAACTTCACTAGATAACCAGTTATGGATCTTGTACTGTTGGGGCATGCTGCCCAATCAGCATCACAGAAGGCTGTTAGTGAGCCTGAGTAATCAGCTTTCATCAAAACTCATAGACCAGGACAGCTTTTGATGTATTTCACAATCCTGAGAGCAGCATCCATATGGGAGGATTTAGGACTGTGCATAAAGTGACTTAGTGTTTGAACTGCAAATGAAACGTCTGCCCTAGTAGTTATCAAATATATGAGTCTTCCAAGAAATCTTTAGTATGGTCCTGGATCCTCTAATAGAGAATCAGCATCTGTAGAGTTCGTATGTGTATCAAACTCCAATGTGGTCAACTTGGTATTCAGTTCCAAAGGTGAACCCATACGTTTAGAACCTGAGAAGCCTAGATCAGCAATCAACTCTAGGCTATATTTTCTTTTATGCATCAAGATCCCTTCCTTACCTCTGGCAACTTCAATTCCCAGGAAATACTTCAGTTCTCCCAAATCCTTGATTTTGAATTTATCTTGCTGTTGTGACTTAGTCTCCTGTATTAGTTCCAAGTTGTCTCCAGTGATGAGGAGATCATCCACATATACAAGAACCACTATAAGTTGCCCTGAAGGATTTCTTGGTGAATAAAGAATAGTCTAAGCGACTTTGTTGAAAACCTGATGCAAGAAGTGTTGCAGTGAGCTTGATATTCCATTGTGTAGATGCTTGCTTAAGTCCATACAGTGACTTATGCAATTTGAATACTAATGACCCATTGTTGCAGCCTACAAAACCTTGTGGGATAGACATGAATACTTCTTCATTTAAATCTCCTTGAATAAAAGCATTGTACACATCCATTTGATGGATGGTCCAATGCTTAGCAGCAGCTAAAGCAATCACACTCCTGACTGTCACTATCTCCACTACTGGTGAAAATGTTTCTTGGTAATCCAGCCCTTCCTTTTGGTTGTAGCTCTTGGCTACAAGTCGTGCTTAAACCTCTCAACCTCTCATGCTGCCTTGTATTTGATCTTGTAAACCCATCTGCATCCTATAGCTTTCTTCCAAGGAGGCAGCGGTACTATCTCGCAAGTTTTGTTGTCTTCAAGGGCCTTGATTTCTGCCTGCATTATCTCAATCCACCTCTTATTCTTTGCATCTTCATAGTAACTATTAGGCTCATGTTGTGAAGAAAATTGAGACAAGTAACTTTGATACTTGTGTGACAACTGATCATTGCCAAGGACAATAGCTAAAGAGGGTTTTCTGTGATACAACAATTCAAAGGGTGACTTGTTTCCAAGCACAGTGGATGGCACTCTATTAATGATGTAAACAGCTGTTTCAATGCAATCTCCTCAAAATCTAGCTGGTAGATGACCCTGAAATATGATGGCTATTGCAAGCTCAAAAATATGTCTATGTCTTCTTTCTACTACCTCATTCTGTTGTGGGTGTATAAGGGCATAAACTTTGGTGTAATATTCCATGCAGCTGAAATAACTCCCTGAATTGAATATTAAAGAACTCGCTCCCATTGTCTAACCTGAAAATTTTAACAGACATTCCAAACTGAGTTTTAACCATAACAAGAAAAATTTTAAGGATGAAAATTACATCAGATTTCAACCTTATCAAAAACATCCAAGTCCATCTAGTGTAGTCATCCACCAATGCAAGGAAAAATTTCATTCCATTATATGTGGCAACCTTGTAAGGTCCCCAAACATCCATATGAATTAGTTGAAAAGCTTCAACACTTCTAGTTGCTTTTACTGGAAAAGGCATTCTGGTTTGCCTTGCCAAAGGGCAAATCTCACACCTATGAACATTAATGAAATCTAGACTATTTTTGAAACATTGTAATTTTCTGATAACTGGTAGAGGTACATGCCCCATTCTCTTATGCCATATATCTGGATCTCCTAGCTTCATCACTGTAAAGGCTCTATCACACTGCATCCTTTTGTGTGACTCCACTAATATCATAGTGTATAGCCCATCTTCTTCCCTACCAATCTCATTCACCCTCCTAGACCAAAGGTCCTGAAATACACAGAATGTAGGAAAGAAGGAAGCAAAACAGTTCAAATCTTTTGTCACCTTGGAGACAAACAGTAGATTGAACTTGAAGGTAGGAACACACAAGACATTCTTAATAGTGTCACCTCCTGACAATTGACAATCTCCAACGTATGTGATCTTTGCAGAATCTCCTGTTGGTAACTAGTCCTATCCTGCATTTTCTGTTTGTGTTCCATTGTGTAGTAAATTTTTATTTCCTATCATATGGTTTGTAGCTCTTGTATCTACAATCCACTTAGGAATACTAATGTCATTGTAGAAAAAAGTACCTGCCGTAGCTGCCATAGTACCATTTGATTCACTAATTGATCTTTTGTTCAACGGATGCAAAATCTGAGAATATTGCTCATTTGTGAACATGTGTGTTGGAACTCCATTGTGTGCCTCTTCTGCTACAGTGTTTTGTATCTCTGCTGCTACATTACCTCTCCTCTTAGGTTTAAACTCAGAAGGATAGCCCACTAATTTGTAACAATTCTCCTTTAAATGCCCAGATTTGTTACAAACTTCACATTTTATTAACCTATAACAGCTTGCTTTTGTATGTCCCTTCTGGTGGCAAAATTCACATTCTACACCAAAGTTTCCCCTTTGCCTACTTCCTGATTGTGAAGTAAACATAGCAGTAGGCTCTACTTGTCCTGTATGAGTATTAAACTGGCTACATGAAGTTGTTCTCCTACTTTCATCTTGGACTATCATTGCATATGCTTGATTAATGGACGGAACATTAGGCATCATTAGGATATGGCTTCTCGCTTGTTCAAAACTATCATTTAAGCCCATCAAAAATTGTAACAATCTCTGAAAATCCAATTGTTCAACATAATTCTTAACTGGTGGTGGTGGCAATATAGCATCATACTCTACCCATATATCTCTTAACCTTGTGAAATAAACTGAAACCGATGAACTCCCCTGTGTTGAAGTGAAAATTTCTTTGTGCAAATAGTAATGCCTTGAGACATTCACTTTATCAAAATGTTCCTTAAGTCGTGCCCAAACAATTTGAGCATTTTCTGAGAACAAAACACCAGTAAGAAGGTGTGAGTTTACGTTGCTCATCAGCCACGAAGTGACAATGGCGTTGCAACGTTCCCACCGATGAGCCAATCCAGATCCAAAATCACCTTTTGAGGTGGTACCGTCAACCAAGTATAATTTGTTCTTTCCTAAGAGAGCTACTTTCATAGCTCGACTCCATAGCGTGTAATTTTCTATTTTAGTTAACAATAAGCCAGTTGACAACGAACCTGGTCCATCGGACGGATGCAAGTAAAGTGGGTAATTGTGATCGAGAACAGGTCCGGTCGGTGTTGTATTGGTATTATCACCTGAATTATCATCAGCTGCCATGTCTATTGCAGAAGATCATGTCCAATTACACTATCAAATCAAAAATTAGGGTTTTGATTATAAGAAACTCGTTTCTGATTTTGTCAGAAATCGAAGAAACAAAAGAGAATTTGAACGAAATGTAGAGGATACAAATTGATTCTCTCGATCTACAACGAAATTCCTAGAATTAATCGGTAATATACTCTGATACCATGAAGAATTTGTGATTTGAAGATGAACATTGAGCTAAGAAGTAGGAGAGAGTTGAGGAAGAAGAGAACTCATCTTCATTTTCGATTAACTGCATCTATACAGTATTAACTACCACTATATACTAACATAGCTACAACACAGCCGTACTAACTAATTAACTGCTAACTATAGTTGGTTCAACTAGTATTAGGCTAACTCTAGTTATCTTAAGTTACACCACTAGTTAATACATTCATACTCTCAACACTTACCATGACTATCTCCGTGATTATTATGTTAATGACCCCAAAAAGAAATCTATTTTTCCTTTGATTATTTCATGAACCTTCTAGAAAATTCTATTCTGTTGTATAACGAATATCAAGTTTAAGCAGATAAATTGTACTCTACTAAACAGTTTAAGTTTTTAGATAAGTTGATCTCACAACTTAACATAATTTCAAAGCTTGACTCATTTGTATTCTTGCTCGACGTGGAGCCAACGTATTGTGTCGTCCACATTCCAAATGTTCATTTCGGCGTGTGTATGGTGTTCAGCATCCTACATTAATTAAGGGAATGAGCTATTATCTTATTATATTACCTCCGCCACATTTTATTTTATGAGTTACCTCTTGAGATTGAGTTAGGCCTAAATTTCATTTTCTTAATACTGATTTCCCTACCAGTGAGGTTGAGGATTTGGAAGCTGGTAGCCAACTTCTTCGTGTTGGTTGCATAACTTTCCTCTTTTCATTGTATATCAGTTCTTTCCTTCTTTCTCTCCCTTTATATTTACAAGTTTCACTCTTTCATGATTCATAAACCTGAAAATAATATTTGCTTGCAATTCAAGAAGTGGTAAAGTGAAAATACAACCCCATTATTCCGCACACGCTAATGAAATAAACAAAAGAAAATCACGTTAAATTATTTTGTCATAGCTTATTAGACAGAAATTCAAGAGCTTGGATATCCAAAAGGAGTAAACCCTAGCTAATAACTTTGATGCCACAAGCCATCATATCCTATGTCATCCAACGGAACTGCATTATAAAAATCATAAGAAGAATCTAGGCCAAACTCTCCAAGATCATAAAATTGATCAGTTACTCCCTCTGGGCAGCTTACTCTATGATCGAGAGATGACGATTCCTGCATCATGTTTTGCCATTTAACATCATCGATGGAATCCTCGATCTTTTCAAGCGAAGGACAGCCATCAATTGTAAAATGTGGGGCAATTTCAACAACTATAGGTTGTGTTATGGATTCGACTCTTTCTTCTTGAACATGATTTGGCTCTTCAAGTAGTTCTCTTAGTGAATTTTCATCAAATTGTGTTATTTCCAAATCTTCAAATTCATCAATGCTGGATATAGATTGTGAGGTAATAGCACTATGTGAATCCATCTAAAGAAGAAAAAGGAAAATTAGAAATCAAAAAGGAAGAAAAAGGAAAATTAGAAATCAAAAAGGAAGAAAAAGGAAAGCAGCTATGTAGAATGCAGGTTTAAGTTATGGCCAAAAAGCACAAGCCTTAAATAGGCACCATAAAGTTTCGCCCAATTGTAGTATCATGATTAACTTTTTAAAATGTAAATTGCCCAACTTTTTGAAGGGAGATCATATAAAAAGTATTTCACTACAGGGCGGAGTTACTTTTTCGTTTCCGAGTTCCGTAAAGTCCAATAAATTTGGCCTAAATTTTGTATTTATGTTAAAAATTCATTTGTTCTGTATAAATTTTTTCGAACTCAATAAGTTACTTCTTTTATAAACTAGTACTTATAAACTCAAAATTCTAATTTCTTCTCTTAGCACATGATCATGTTAATATCAAGGTAAGCTTAGAGAGGAAGAAAAACTACAGCTCGATTTGGAAGCAAAGTAATGGAATTTTCTTCTGCCTAATATTTTTAAGTGCCATAATTTCAACAAGAGTATAATTCTGAGTTCAAACTTAAGTGACCGCTGCCAAATTGTGCCGTTCTTCCATACTCTCACATTATCTACGGCAAATAAATACTTATTAGTCTGAAATTTAGCGGAGTAGCAATTTGGATTCTTTATATATATTCCAATTAATTCATGTTTATTTCATTCAAATGCTAAGTTGATTATTTAGGTCAAATGTTTTCTTGTTAACTATTTGGAATCAGCAATTTGGATTCTTTATATGCATTCCACTTAATTCATGTTTATTTCATTTCAAAAGCTAAGTTGTTAATTTAAAGCAAATATTTTCTTGTTGACTATGTGAAGAAATTTCATTAACTCTATTAAAAATTCAATAATCAGCTGATTCGTTATAGTTTTTTCTTTACAACTGTCAAAGTACTACAACTTCCTCCTTTGTGGTATAGTTTCCGACGTTCACATAATAGGGGTTAGTTATACGGAAAAAAAAGTGACGTTGCTTTTTGTGCATGTGGGGTATGCAGTATGCATGTTTAACATAATGGCCAAAATGTACAAGCCTTAAATAGCCAAATAGGCACCATAAACTTTCAACTCACTGGGGATAGCTCTATACTGTCATGATCAACTTTTTTTCAGAAATACCGTACGATAAGTATTTCAGTACAGGACCATGTTAACATCGAATTAAGTTAGGTGATGTTGCATTGTCTAGCGTTTGACGGTAGATTTTTAAATTTATTTTGAAAAATTTAATTTACGTGAAATTTGGTTTGAAAATTAATATATATTTGGACATTAATTTTCATAATATATTTCACTTCTTTATTGAAAAAACATGAAATATAACTTGTATCCACAAGTTCTAAAAACTATTACGAATATCCAATAGTATCTTCATCAATGACATTTATTATATTATCACAAACTATAGTCTTGAACATAAATAATTTTGGTACAAAATTATCATTTTTATAATGAACTTCGTAATACTCTATTAGATGACCGAGAAGACGAAACAACAATGTTACAAAATAATAAATGATGGGATCTTTTATAAAAATAAAAAATAAAAATGGGCCAATTTTTAAAAAAATGTAATAGTAATAGTTTTAGCCAAAACTAGCTCTTGAGCTGGTTTAGAAATTTGGGTTTTGGTTTTTAGGAATTTATCAAAATATGGATAAAAATTAGGAATTTTTACCTCGCATAGCAAAAGTTAACATCTTATTATTTTAAATAAATACCATTTAAAAAAATTATATTCGATAGATACCTTTCAAGATTTATAGCAAAATATTTAGTTTTGGTTTCCTTCTAGCCCTAAGCCACTAAATAGACTAATCAGTTACATTTTTTTCTTTCTTTCTCTACTTTGATACATCTCATTCTCCCAAAGTTTCGTGGACCTCTTCCTCTAATATCAACTCTCTTTTCTCCCAAAGTTTCGTGGACATGAATAATACGCTAACTCCAATATGTTTCTTATTCTTCTTCTTCATTTTTGATTTTGATTATTTTCATAAAATTCCGGATCTCGATCAATGCATTTGGTATCATCTAATTGAAAGTATGCTTCCGAGAAAAATCTTGAAGTTTGACCTTAATGAGATTTGAATCTTGACTCATAAGGGATGCTTCCAGGGATTTCTCTTCCCACACTAAAATTCTCAATTGAGTATGAAGACCGATAAAATCCAAGACTGTTTCTGATGTTTCTAGCGACAAGGACTCAACATGGGGCTAGTGTTATATCAGAAGAAGTGGATAATTAAATAAGATATAGAAGGCACTTTTAGGCAGGAAGATAGGGTTCACAACAGAAATTGACTACTCAATTTTTTCTTCAGCAAACTTTCTCCTTTTCTTCTTCATTCTTTCATCGCTGCTTATGGAATCATGGTCGAAATTCGGTGGATCATCGGAAAATTGTTGATTAAAATAGGCCATCTGAAGTTTGGGGTTGAGCAATTTGAAGATTTTGTTACCTTTTTTTAAAGAGCATTTCAATGTATCTCGTATTTCTATGTATTTCATAGTATTCACTATCTTTTTTTTTCATTGTAATTCAATGTATCTCGTTATATTCCATGTACTTCATTGTGGTCAGTGTCTTTTTATTTTTTATTTTTTTTATTTCAATGTATACCTCCGTATTTGTCACGCCCCAAATTCGAGGGACATAACCGACGCTCGACCGGGTAGCCCCAATCAAGCGGACCTGGGTACCTTTCCTAACCCACGTGTTACCCCAGTATTTTTCATTGCTTATTAACCAAAGGATTAAGCAGTTCATAATTGAAAATCAAACTTTTTCAAACATTCCCAACATGCTTAATTACTTAACAAATTTACAACTTACAAGGCCCGACATATATCTACATAAGTCCATAATCCCACGTTTTTTGTCTACGGAGCCTCTATGATATTACAGGGATAATACAATACTTGCCGGTAATAAGGCTCCAACTATACCTTACACAAAAGCAAAATAAGACTCCAAAAATAGAAGTGGCATGAGCCACACAGGGCCCCGAGAGGAAAAGGGCTCACCAAACAGCCAGTGGAAGATGAAGGAGTGCTACTGCCGATGAACAGAAGTACCAGCTACGAATCCACCTACAATCATAACACGAATGTAGCGCCCCCGGCAAAAGGGACGTCAGTACACTAGAATAGTACTGGTATGTATAAACAAGCTTTGTCCCAAGTAAACTCAAGCGATAGACAAGTAAGCAACGGTAATAGAGACAATGAACAAATACATAAGAATTAACAAGTCAAGTCAACCAAGTCTTTCGACACCTAGCTTTGTTTCAAATAGATATCAAATCGTATACAAGTAGAAAACAATAATAGAGGCAAGAACCAAACACACATGGAAGGCACAATCAAACCAAACAAAGGGACAATCAGTGCCCCACAGGTTACGAACTCTCCTGTTATCTCCTTTCACAATGCCTCATCAACGATTTCACAACTGGTACACATATCGATTTCAAAGGCGATTATGATCGCTTTCCACCCTTATTACCTCGGCCCCCTTATTACCTCGGCCACCCTTATCACTACAACCCGCACCTTATTACTTCGTGTTGCGGCGCGCAACCCGATCCCACCGTACATTTTCAATTCACAAACAATCACAACAACAATAATGAACAATTCACAAAGATCACAACAACGACAATAAGCAATTTACAAAGATCACAACAA